>JAHWFP010224389.1:0-20290 GCA_023313725.1 Lithobius niger | reverse complement strand
TTACGTCTCAGATTATAACTCTCCTGTTAACTGTCGTGACAGTTGTCCCTCTTTACGTCTCAGATTATAACTGTCCTGTTAACTATCGTGACAGTTGTGTTTCTCTACGTCTGAGACTCCATAACAGCTGCGCACTAAGGCGGGGTGTTAATATGTTTGGGTGTCCTGGATTCTAGTACTGCCAGGACAGTTATCTTTTGTTTTTTTCTGATTTTGTTGCATCCAGTCTTTAATGTGCGTTGTTTTGCTTCATTCTTTACTCTGTCAGTGTGTCTTGTATGCTGGAGATGAATATTGCCGAAGGGGTGGGGGATGGTTCATGTCTTAAAAAAAAAAGTGCGTCAATAGGTTTGGAAAAGCATTGAAAAGGATGAGGGGAAACGGGTGAGATGATGAAGATTGGTCCGAGAGGACAGCCTGTACTATAGGGTACGTGTACTGTTAACCCCAAAAAAAACATAATATATGGGAAACAAGTATTTAACTAAAGTAGGAGCTGCTATGGAACCTCAAGACGCTGTATATTATGCTCAGATTAAAACTCTGTAAACGGACGTTCGAAAACTTAAAACGGAATTGCTGCCATCCCTTAGGCCGCCCGCGCACTGAGCGACTTGGCCGCGCGGCCAGGTCGCTGCAGCCAATGAGAATGCTTACCGTTTATGGAAAACCACGCACTAATCATTTTCATTGGCTGCAGCAACCTGGCCGTGCGGCAAAGTCGGTCAGTGCACGGGTGGTCTTACTATTCTCGTCGAGGAGTTCGCTTCTGCTGTTTCTAGCATAGGAAAAATACTTTGTACATAGATGGATTTGAAGGGAATTTTTATGCAAAAATAGAAAAATTAAAACGTGGCTTTTCCGGGGAAGGCTGCTGTTGTATTCTGCTGATGAAGCCACAAAAGTGTACGTTGACAAGAATTGATTGTTACCCGATGACCAAAAAGTAAACTTCAATGCAGCGCACAAGCCGATTAGATCTAGGCGAGCCAACTTTACCGAGGAGTGCAGCAACAAAGAAATTTGTGCATGAAAACTGTTTTACGACAATCAGTTTCACCATGAAAAGTCCTTTGAGAGAAACAGGTTATTGGTTCGTTAACTTTTGATCTAATAGTCGGTGGGATTAGCTTGGCAACTAATGTAGCTGCTTGGTGGCAGCCATTTTTGTCTGATATCACTACTTTCATTGGCTGAAACTTGGCAGGTTCTGCGTCCTTGTGGGTTTTGTTTCAGATTGCATTATGACGCTCACACCAAGACAAGGACATGGACAAGAGATACAATAATAAGCAATGAAAATGGGCGAGCATGATCTTTAGTTTAAATTGGTACATTGTTGCCTGACTAACAATTTGCTGTGTGCGGTCATCTCAGCAGAAAGTCGTAAATGACGTCATGCACGAAGGACAGGAGTTCTTTCCACACGTACGAATCGCTGAAGCCAAAGCTACTGGATTAGACTGGGAGTTGGGGGGGGGGGGGGGCCCCGATGAGAGGGGCATATCGCGCTGTTAACCCTCCTCTCGGCATTCTAATGATACAAAAACTAAACAGATTGGGAGGGGGAGGCCAGTGCGTCTGTCATCATTAAACATATCATTACGCATTAACTGAACGCAAAAGGTAATTTTTGTTGTTTAGGATGGAGACTGAGTCAATTTGTGCCAAACGTTGCAAAAGGAGGAGGGGTAGGGGTAGAGGGGGGCAATATTTAATTAAACTACCCATCCAAATTCAACTATATTGTAGCAAAGGGGAAAAAAGGGGATGAGAGCAACGAGTAGGAGGTGGAGATGGTGAGGGAGAGGATTGGAGGAAAGGGGGAGTATTACAGACAAAAAGAAAAATTACCCGTGAACAGGTAAAATTAATCTACAAACCAAACACAGGGCGAAGTCAGGCAAGATAACTGCTAGCTAAAATATATTTTGAACACTATGAAGACATGATGTAGTCGATTGAAGGGGGGACTTGAAGTTGTTGTTAGGAGAATCGATTTCTTTGTAACTTAGTTTTCAATTTATTACGTTATTTCGTTTGTTACTGTTGTTTATTGTGCGTATACCTGGACATCCATAGCTGTCATCTCCAATTACGTCTCCCAGGACATCCAGTGTAGCTATTTCACCAGTTACGTCTCCCAGGACATCCAGTGTAGCTATTTCACCAGTTACGTCTCCCAGGACATCCAGTGTAGCGATTTCACCAGTTACGTCTCCCAGGACATCCAGTGTAGCTATTTCACCAGTTACGTCTCCCAGGACATCCAGTGTAGCTATTTCTCAGCTATTTCTTATATTTCAACGATTACGGAAACCATACCCTAGCCCATCTGGCTAAGTTTGCAGACGATACTAAGCTAGGCTCTTGTCTAGAAACCTCTTTAGCTCCTTGTATTTTTCAAGAAGATATTAACCAGCTATATGCTTGGAGTACCCTCTGGGAACTGGCCATTCACCCCCAGAAATCTTGTATCCTGCATCTAGGCAAAAATAATCCAAAAAACACTTACTATTGGGGTACAAATGCTTTAAACAGGGTTGACTCTACAACTGATCTAGGCATCATTATTAACAGTCAACTTAATTTTTCAAGCCACATAAATTCGGTAATTTCAAAAGCAAATTCTATTTCATTCCTGATTGGTCGTACAATTACCTCGCGTTGACATGATGTTTATTTCAAACTTTACTTAGCACTTATTCGTCCTATTATTGAATACGCTATTGACTTTTGGTGCCCCTTTTACAAAAAAGACCTGGTAGCGCTTAAAAATGTCCAACGTCGTTTTTCAAAACGTGTCGCAAACCTCAGAAATTTTTCATATGAGCAAAGACTACATCTTCTGAAAGTCCCGTCCGTTTGGTGGCGATATGTGCGCGGAGGGGTCATCACCTTATTTAAAATACTAAAATTAAAATTTGGGGGCCCATCCCTGTTACAGCATTTTCAGTTACAAACTTACGAAGCTACCCGTGGCCATACACTTAAATTAAAAATTCAGTACCATAAACACGAATGGGCCAGACACACTTTCTTTTCCCGCCTATCTGGAACGGATTGCCTGAGTCTGTGGTTTCGGCCCAATCAGTGAACAGTTTCAAAAATGTATTTGATGTTCATATACAAACCGTTTCGCCCGAATTGATAATCTTTTATCTTACATAGATTATTTTGGGAGTGTTTACTGATGTTTATTTATTTATAGAATGTTATAATCTGTTTATAATGGCTTAAGCATGTAATGTATTTATATATTAACTCTCCTGGGTCATTTATTTCTTTTTGATACCTGGCTATGACTCTTTTGTTTTTGCATGTTCAAATGTTTTACATTTATATATTGTTGGTTTTTTCATCTTTCAAATTATTTATCCTTGTTCAGTATTCTTATTGAAAAAAAAAAAAAGGGAAAACAAAAACAAGCTACAAGTCATGTAATGCCCACTAGGGCGCCTTGACTATTGAATAAAGTTAAAGTTAAGTTCTCCATTTATGCCCATTCCACCCCTTAATATTATCTACCACGTAGTTTTGCTTTAATTATGTATCCATCCTTCCCTCCCCAAGCATGAAGTATGTGCTCATTCTGTTCCCCATCTTATGTCTCCTTCAAGCCGTCCATTCAGGGTGGCTCAGTGGTTAGGACGACTGTCTTGTGGGCCAGGAGTCCCGTGTTCCTTCCCTACTCCATTTGGAAAGGAAAGGGACCCAGAAATTCTTTGCTTGCATCAAATGTGGCGTGTGAAGGATCCTAGGTATTTCGTAGCAAAATTGACCCACTCTGTACCGAGATAATGTCGATTTGACTGTTTTTTCCCTTTTTTTCTTCTCGTTTCCCAGAACAAATGCGTGACAAAAATATCGCCTATTTAGACCCTTTCACGTGCACAGACACTTGTGTTTTTACTGCCTTCTCCTTTTCTGTGCCCGTCCACAATCAGCGTAGACATTTTGCATTATGTAGATGTTTTTGTTACAAAAATGTTGTTCTGTATATAAAAGAAAATTATGCGATTTCACTAACTGTGCGAACCTCCCCTCCCCCCTTACCTACGGCACATGTTCCCCCTCCTTTCCTCCCATCTTCAGTAACGTATAGACTAATATTTACAGACGGAGAGCCTCCAAGTACACGAAAAAAAAACTTACTTCCAAAGTTTGGAGACATCCGCTTGTCGTAGTTTTTGAGTTTTTCTTCCAAAGCTGCCGTCACACTCTGCGACCTAATAAAAAAAATTTGTTTATTATTAAAAAAAATTGAAAAAGTCAAACTCCAAAACATAAACCTCTTTAAAAAAAAAAAAACCAAATCAGCATGTCAATCATTAGAAACAAACGAAAAGCACAAGGAGCTAATATTGTGAACTGTTAAAGATGACAAGTGAGCAGCAATAACAAAAAAATAAAGTGCGGGCGCAATTCCAGGACTCACGATGACATTGATGACGGGATTAATTTTTTGGAATTTTTTTACTAACAGACGCTACTCTTCATCCTTACACCATTACGCATTACGAAACCCATGGAAAATGTTGTATATACTTCTAAAAAAATTATTCAAAAAACGTAAAATGAGATCACAGAGGCGCTAAAGCAGCAGCGGGGGACACACATATTGTGAGGGACGCAGGGTAACCAGAAAACCCGATTTGCACCTCACTAAAAGTTTACGGATATTTTGCTTTTCTTCTGAATTAATGTTACAAATTATACTTAGAAAGACGTAAAAGACGAAAACAATTTTTTTCCCAAAAATTACGTGCCTCGCTCACGCTGCCGCGCTCGATGTGGCTAAATAGATAACATCAGAAACCACAACCGAAAATTTGTCCACCTAAACTTTTATTGTGGTGTAAATCGCATTTTCCAGTACCCTGCTACCCGAATCTAAGACCTCACAATATGGCTGCCACCGCCGCCACTTTAGCGTGTCTGTGACCAGCATTTTATGTCATTGGAATAATTATGGTCACGGACCTCTCTCCTGCGTCATAAAATAGTCAAATAGTCAAATAAATCACTTATTGGTACATTTTTACAGATCCTATGCTATTCCGTCAGCGTTCGTATTGTTATAAGTGTCAGAATAAATAGTGGAGTGTTAGTTGTTAGCGAATGATTGTCAGAATCCATAGGCTCAATTAAATCAGAATCAAAATCAAATGAATAACTTATTGCTACACTTATAACAACGAACTAAAACGCCATTATTGTAATAACATTATAGCGACCAACGATTGTTGAATGCCAGGCAGAAAAACAATGGACGATACCAAGAAAAATGACATGAAACAACTCAAATTCATCCCACAAACGGAAAAAAAAGTGTGGTGATAACATCAATGAAAACGGAAAGAAGTATGGTGATAAATTATAGTTAATAGCAAACTTTTTCAAGAATGGTCCCTCTATACGTAATATATATTGATAGTTTTGCTTCCTCGCCTTACGCTAAGCCACGGAAGAAAAACTATCACAATAAAATAGTGGGACCATTGTTGCAAAATTATGCCAGTAACCACTATACTTATTACACCGTCTAATAGGATAAAATTTAGAAACCGTAGGCATTCTTGAAGCAAAGCCACCCAAGGGATTGTTCTGGAATGGACGAAGTTTCTATGCATTATCCGATTTAAACATAATGCGGGTTACGTATACCTCTGTTGTTTATAACATTGTTTTCCTTCTTGCATGGCGGCAATAATGTTTAGGCGATGATGCTGGATTCCGAATTTCTCCTTCGGCGAACAAGGGAACTGGGGAAATTCCCCTTCACCCAACTGTACAGTACGTGCTCGTTTGCAGGCAACAATGTAGCTTCACGCGCAACTTGTTTGTTTGTTCGTTGTTTCAAATATCGTATCGAGTTTGCAAACTTATGTATAGATTCTGACAGTGATGTTAAAAAAAAAAATGTCTTTTATCTTTGGAACCTAGTGAGTTTTTTTTCCCGTTTATTCTGTATACAAGGTATCTTTGTCCGCAAAATTGTCGTCTGCTTACAGCATTAACAAACTAACTGTGTTTATGAGTCTCCTACTTCCAAAACCAACCGGGAAATAACTTTTAAAACGGGGACAACAATTTTTCAACTTCCGCCTTTTGAGACTTAACAATAATACCCCAGTAATTGTTATTGTTCGGTTGTTCATTGTTCTCACCCTGTAAAGGGGAAGAAAAAAATCCATGGCCATCCCCACTTCCAATTTCTTCAACACCCTCTTCCCAGCAATAAATAATAACCGGTCCCTGATCACATGATCACCTATTCGTCACACCGCTATGAAACTCGTTCTTCGTGTGAAATTCGTCCCCTTCTTGCCGAAATTCGGGCCACTGCAACTAACCATAACAAAACCAGTAATAACCACAACACTGCACATCATCACAAAAAAAGCGTAACACGCACAGATAAACAGGAAATACCTGGAAAACATGGAAGTGAAGCGTACATCTTGGAAACGTACGCTGTCACCATGAAAACATACACATATTGCATCTTGCAACATTGTCGGCAGTTAAAAGCAGTACGAATCCATACCTAAACATTTGACTCGCTCACAGTTGAAGCCATAGTGTCAGAAGGCGGGAGAGACAATTTTTCCAGGTAATTCCATTCGGAAATCTCTAGTAACTTTCACATGCCACAATCGACATGAACAAGAGGCTTCGCAGGGACCGTCTCTTCCCGAAAATTCCAGGATTGCTCACCACCTAACTCATGACAGATCTCATACCATAAAAAAAAAATAAATAAATAAAAAATGTCACCTACCCTGTTTGTCCAAAAATGCATGAAATGCACATCAACATAACCACCAAAATGGCACCCAGTCCAAGTACCACAGAATTCATGGCGATAATGAAGGTCAAACGACAATCAATTCAGGAACGTGCCAACTCCTATCTGTGTAGAAAATCTCAGTTAAATCGGGCACACGTCTTGCGTATTGACAGGCCGATTCTTCATTCAAAACTTAATTCTGAGACGACACCTACATCACAGGGATTTCGTATCACTTGCTTTTTCCTTAACGCGCGTATACGTAATTTTTTACCTCACGACGATGCTATGAAAGAATATCGTTTAAGAATTTTCCATACAGATCTGTACCATCTTCTAGTTGGAATAATTTTTCTGAAAGCGTCTTGGTTTGATGTTCGCCAATAGTGATAACATTTTAGAAGAGCAGCCGTCCTCCACCCACAAATTGACAATCTCTTGCTACGTCACAAGTATCAAGTTACCCAGCACTATCGTTCAATCTGTCGTCCGTGATAAGTATACTGCCTTGATAATGAGCCAAGTCCTGTCATTAACTTGTTGACATTATGTAGAGAAATTCAACTGAGTTAGTGCAGAATTCGCACATAACAGACGAAACCATTTTCAAGGATTTTTCAAGGCTTTTAAAGTGTAGCTTGCGATCAATTTACAAAGCTCTCTTTTAAATTCCAGTATTTTGCCCAGTGCCGGAGCCAGAGGGGGGGGGGGGGGGGGCTAAGAGGGCGGCCGCCCCAGGCGCCGAAAGGGGAAATGACGCCGAAAAAGCTGCTCCCCCCACCTCCAAAATAAAATTTGTGAAGAAAATTGAACTTTAATAAATGCTCTTTGGCGAAGCCAGCCTAACTACGAATTGGTCTGGAAGTAATAATTTGTGAGTTGTATAGCAAGAACATGAAATTGTGAACAAATCTTAATTTTCGGCCTGGTATTTGGGACTTGTTCGCAATAAAAATGTTAAAACACTAAAAAAAAAGTGAGAGCTGCCACAAATTGTGGGCTTCAAACAGCCGCCATGTTGGAAAATCATACAATATGGTGGCTGTATGAAATGTGGATTTCATGCCACATGTTTTTATATTTTTATTGTAAACAAGACCCAAATTCTGGGTCGAAAATTAAAATTTTGTTGCCAAATTCATGTTCTTGTTAGTTTTCTTGCCAGCAAGACGGCACCTCTACATAAGCTAAAAAACAATTTTATGAATCCTTCAAATGTAGGCAAATTTTTTTTGTCCTACGCCTTTCTATCTCGTGTCAGATTCATGTGTTTTCAGCATGCTGACATTATCTCTGCGTCACCGTGATAGGTTCATTTTTGAATAGATTGGGGAAGAGGAGTGTGGGAGGTTGCAGCGATAAAATGGGCGCTCAATGAGCTACAGCCCCGGGCGCTCAAACGCCTTTCTCCGGCACTGATTTTGCCACATGTTGGCAGTATTGCTTTCTTAGTTTGCATAGGAGACTAAAGCCGGCCCCCCCCCCCCCAAACTGCTTGGACTTCGCGGGCACCTATCTTTTTCTGTTTTCCATTCCAATTTGAGGGGAGCTTTGTCTATTTATTTATTTAAGTGTTTATGTTTAAGTGTTTAAGTTTTTCACCGAAATTATAACATATGGCGTTGACCTCATTCCGTACAAAGGGCACTCACAAAATACACGGTCATTACAAGGCTCCGACAACAAAAATTCCAGTTTTCAAGGTTTTTCAAGCCTTGAATTTTTGGTTTTCAAATTTAAGGCTTTTCAAGGAATTCCAGACCGTGTACGAACCCTGGAAGTGAAATATCCTCAGCGAAATATCGCCTGCAAGAGTTAATCACGAGTTGAAAAGCGATAGCGAAAGTGAAGTTGCTATAGTAACGTCCATCAACCTAGCTACGTCGAATGTTGGAGCGTGGCTCCTTATAATAATATAATAATAATAATAATATTAATAAATTCATTGCTAATGCAATAGGCAAAGGAAGGATCAAGGTTGATCAATAACACCTCGCCCGAGTTTGAAACAATTAAAACAGAATAAAGAAAAAAAATTTAAATAAGTGAATGGGCGTATAACAGTTGGATGTTCACACTTTGTTGGATGTTGTATGTAGTCACTCATCGGGGTTTCTTTGTCATGACATGACGCCATAACAACTGAATCGATTTTGATGAAATTTGGTATATGCTGACCAAGTACAACTCGGAGAGGGACTGTTTTAACCAGATCGAAAATCGGGTTTATTTCGGGCCGGACAATCTATGTGTTGTTTGTTTGTTTGTTTGTGTTTTTGGGGGGCACGAACCCAGACCGGGTTATAGGCTCCACGACGATGCGAAGGACAATTTTGCTGGAGAAATCCTAACGTATTGGAATTCACATTGAATAACGCGTTTTACAAAGAACGCAGCAGTTTTGAGGATCAACATTTCAGTTTCACGACAAACATGCAACAACATTATCGATCAACGAAAAATTGTTTCGTAGGTGAGAATAAAAATGAAACTGTCCGGGAAAAAATTGTGGAGGATTCAGTACAAAAATCAAAAGGAAGGCGTACATAGTTCTTTGGCTGTTGTCTGTACAAAGCCTTAAAGCAAAATTTTGTAGAGAAAACTTTGTACCACGAGATATTTTAACCAGTGTTAGTACATGATATAGGAAGTATGTTGTAAAACTACCGTGTGTGCCAAGTGTCAACTGCTTCTACAGCAGCTTGTACGGTAGCAGCAGCACATTCTAAATTGTTGCACTTCAACTAATAAAATATTGCTTCTAACAAGTTGTTGCAGACAAGACAAGAAGTCCATTCAGTAGAAAAAGTTAGTAAATAAAAATGCGATCAAAATAAATGAAATATTGCCGTGAGAAGGCATAAATAAACACCCGTCGTAGCATCCGGGAAATGCAGTGTAGCCCAGCGCGCATCCGTCTAGATGCCACACTCAGGCATTCACTGCGGTCCTCGGATGGCACGACTGGTGTTGGTTTGCAAAGATGTAGACGTATCTGTTGTTGTTTAGACCTTAATGTCAGCATGCCCTAGCAGGTGTTAAACGAACTGGCCAAAGCCAACACAACACAACACAATTTTCACTGCAGTACAAGACCGGTGGACTGAGTTCTGAATTACAGCATTCGATGGTTTGTTTTCGATTCGATACCCCCGAAAAGCACGCCTAGTGTTGGAATTTGAATTCCAGCTGCGAGCAGCTATTTATTCTACCGTCGTCTGACCATTGCTAGAAGCTGTTCTTTGTGCGAGAATAGCAAATTCTGGAATAGCGAGGAATGACAACAGTGTTGTAGCAATGTTAAAACTTACTGTTGCACGTTGTTCGTTATTCGCATTGTTATTACCCAGTTTTTGCCTCTTTATTTATTTATTTATTTCTCTTACCGGAGACTACGAGCCCACACGCTACGCTCTCCATTCTAAAACTTAACCTATACTTAACCTATACAAGAAATTCAGAACAACAGAGTACAAGCCTTGAACAACGATATAACAGAGTTCGTACTGGTTACTAATTGTACTTCCACGTACCCCACCTGTCTCACCCAGCAACCAACCCGAACTGAGCCTATTGAAACCTCCCTGTTTTGCCTCTCAGTCCTCTTTTAACAATGTAAAAATGCACGAGCGTAACAAAGAAACAAGAACGCACAGTGCAATTATATATCCGCCATTGCAGTATTGAGAGCCGATCTCTTGCATCAAAATGGCGGATTCATTCATGATTAATATAGACTGGTAATACATAAACTTACAAAAAAAAAAACGTTAAGAAAGAATTTTTTATTTACCGTAAGCCCAGCAACCAAAGCAAATTAAGGAATTCGTGAATTATAGACTGTTAAATAAAAAAATATTAAGTTAGAAATCGACGCGTCGCCCAGTTAGCCGCTGATTCTGCCACCAGTCGCGCTGCGAACACCCCGAAAATGAATTCCTCAAGCATGCGGATTGAACTGTGAAAGGTACTCGTGACGCGCGATAGGCGGATTTTAAGCTTAAAACATTGTATTGACACCAAATTATTAAGGTTTAACAACAATGGCTTCGTGCTACGTACCTCTTTGTCCACTCGACGACAAAACAAAGTTTCTGGAGGTTTAATTTCATGAATTTCAAGCAGGAGAATCAAGCTACGTGCGTATTGTACTGTATATAACACTACGGGCGGGTGACCTCCTGAGAATCCGTTCCGGGTGTTGCAGACATAGGGCCTTAGGGCTTCGGGCAGATGACCAGGAGTGGTTAACGCTCGTTAAACCCTTTAACCCTTTTTACTACGGGCGTTTTTTATTCTCATTAAAAATGTGTTAATGATCTTTTGACGTAGCAGTAAATCGTGTGAAGACTTCAACAATAGTCACCATTACCTCAAAATAATGCTCGTTTAGTGCTGCAACACCGTTAAATATAACTAGCCACATCGCTCGCTTCGCTCGAGGGGATTCCTAATTGCAGCATCTCTTTAAAATAAGGTTTAGATGTCTACGTAATTTGTCACTATTCATCTGTGTCAAACCATACGTGTAACGCTTGTATTTTGCATGTGTCTTATCGGACTTTTGTGTAGTTCTTGGCCCGATATTTCAATTATTGATCGCCTGTAGCTTAACTGCTCCCCGCTTTCCCAACCATTTTTTTTCTCTAGTTATCGGAATCGGCCTTGACTTTAGTTTTTGCTTGCTCGCGTGATTACGTCACTCATTCACCCGCTCGTCATACGCGTTGTTCGTCGTCATCACGGCACGTCGTCTTTTTGCTAAATAAATAAATCATTAAAATCTTTAAATTAGTTTGCTCCTTAAAATTAATTTACTCACCTAATATATTTGATCTTTAGCCATTATAAACTAAACCTTCTCGTGTCATTTATAGCCTAATTCGGTTTTGCTATGTCGATCAATTGATCATGCAAATCACCATCGTGCGATTATAACCGACGGCTAGAACGGGAATCAGTCAGTACCTTCCTAAACGACCGAACAGAGCGAACAGAAAGCACCACTGTTAGAGACAGTTTGGCTCCAAACTTGAAGTCGCGCGTGCGTAATGATGTGGCGTCAGCCATTTAGTACCTTCCGAAACTGCAATCACGTCTCAGCAAAATCAACAAGCTCAACAGAGCACTCGTTACGTCATACCTTTAACGTGACCAGACGTGGCTAATTGATTGGACTAGGCTAGGCTAATAGATATGACCAGGCACGAGCAATGCCAAATTAATTGCAAACCATCTCGGGGAGGTGGTTGTGGGATTGCCAGTGGTGGAGCCTTTGAGGATGCGCGATTTCCGGGAACAGACTAATCGCTGACGATGGTTGACGTAAGCAAGCCAAATCAACACGACTATAATAGGAAATGAGCTGAACTGTCACCAACAGTGGTGCGTTTGGTTCGTTCCGTTCGGTGCTTTTAGGAAGGTATACTGAGTATCTCCTGTCGTCTCGTTGCGTCGGCAACATTCGCCTTCACGTGGCTTGGGCGGTTACGCCTTTTAATTTTTAACTTTGTTAGTTCGTATTAAATGTAATTATTTTATTTTTAAATGTTTAATAACCGTTCGTCGGCTACACCTATGTCACTTCAACATCGATGCATCTCGTTCTCTGGATTGTCATCGCCGTTCCCTCGCAAGCCATCTACCATGCTCAAGGTAAAATTGGTGAACTTAATAATTAGCCCTAATTGCTCGATAGCTAATGTGAACTACCGCTGCCTAACGTTGAGGTGTTAGTCAATAGATTTGGTGTTGCTTTTACTACCGCTTGGTGCCTCATTAGGTTATTTTGGCTGTAGAGTATTGAACGAGGCGCACCGGCTAAGGTTAAATAGCGGCATGTTGCTGGATAACTGTTCAGTTAGGCGAGTGCAGTCCTCGACAGCGTAAAATTGTTGCTTGATTTTACATTCTGTTCTCTTCATGCATTTCCCGTAGTTTAGGCCTGGTCATCCATAATTCTAATCCGTTGCGTGATGTCCGTGGTAAGCAATGACTCCCAAGTGTTATTAAAAATTGCTTTTGACGATTTATTATTGAGGCTTCATCCCATTGCTCACCGTAAAATGTTAGCCCGTTGCGTGAAGGTCAATAAGTTCTGCTAACCCGTTACGTGAAGATCAGTAAGTTTCGCTAACCCGTTACGTGATGCACAATAAGTCAATTTAACCCGTTACGAGAGGTTTTGCTTATTGATGAATTGGATGGTTTTCGTTTATTCCCCCGATTTGCAGTAGACTGGGGCTTGTACCGTTGCGTGATGCCAGTGCTTGTTTTGCGTAAAAATCTAACCCGTTGCGAGATGTCTTACTGACTTGACCAATATTTTGGCAGCGTTTGCATTGAGGCCGGCTTTGCTTTGTGCTGTTTTCGATTTGAGCTAACCAATGTCGTTTTTAGTAACACGAGAGTGATTGTAACGGAGATTTATTAATGTTTTTTATTAAACCGCAATTTCGTAAAAACTAAATGTTGTGTCAATGTGTGGTCATTGCTAGTGTTTTAAGGAAATTTTTCATTGCTGTGCTAATTTTCATCACGTACCCTTACCATTAACTAAAATATTTATTTCACCCAGCGTTCTTTCGTGGCCTTAAAACCCCACGAACGAACCCGGGACCTCTGCGGAAGTCAACCCTAGATTTTTTTTATTTTCCCCGCTGCCAGGGGAAATTTTTCCAACTGGTATGTTGCAGAGGCGGAACTGGAGAACGCCCCCCAGAGTGGAGGATCCAACCCTCAACGCTGGAATCCCCTCTTAAACCTAATCAAGCCATAACAATGGAGTCGAGAGTCAGGATGCTGTTCAGTTTATTTACGTGATGTAGGGCGCTCGCCTGCACTTCGGGCACGGCAGACTGTCGGAGGCATGACTTCGGATTAATTGGGAATGGCGTAAGGTTCGTAATGAATTTCGAAAGGATGAGTCGAATAGGGGACCGAAAAATGGTGTGCAGCCGGAATGGCGTCCGCAACCGTTGTCCATTCCAAATCCGTTGCCATGCCACCGGCCATCGGCCCGTGACTGAAAGGTAAAGCATACATGGTACATGGTACATGATACATGATACATAGTACATGATACATGTTTTTCATTGTTACAGCATATACAAGGTTATTTGACAACAAACTCGGGAACAGGAGGGTCCCGTCTTGTTATAGTTCTACAAGATCCAAAAGGGGGATGCTGGAGAGTCCAGAGTAGGTCCAGTCACTGCAATGGGAAGATGTCGGCTCATTTAACAACCAAGAGCGATAATCTGTTGGATCGACAACAATTTTTGACCAAAGCTGCGTGTTTTTGCTGATTGTAACTGCGAACAACCAGTTATTAACTGACTCGTTCCTTGTTGGTCTGTTGCCGTCTAACCATTGTTGATGGGCTTTCCCGAAAAGTTAGAGGCTTCCACGAAAAAAATTTGGTCAACAATCATCGTACATTTGTACATCGTTTCCTCCAGAAGTAATCCCCTACTAAGGTGAGAGATGAAAGATTGAGAGAGCATAGCGAAACACACATTGAAAAAGTTTAGTTTACGTGGAAATCGCTCACTTTGCTCGCTCAATCCACGCATCTCCGTGGTTCAACACGAATGTTTGACACCCTTTTAAAACCAGGTCTATGGGGATGTTTTTTTTCCATGCATCAAGTCAGTTGATACACAACCAATTTTAAGATGTATATGTGGTATGTTGCAAAATACGTGGCCGTTTTAGATTATTTTTTTGCGTGCATCCTTCTCCAGATCATTTCGCTTCGCTCGAGGAGGTTTGCATGAACAAACTATGACATCATAAACAAACATCATGAGGGTTTAACAAAAAACTTTTCACGTTATTTTTTTAGATTCTTTTGCGTATTTGAGGGTCATAATATCAAGTTACAGCGATGAAAATAAGCCTATCCTAAGCGAAATTTAATTATCTTTCGTTTGATCCTACTACCTTGTTTGTAGGTGCTTTGGTTCCAGAGGAGTAGAGGTACAGACACACGCGCGCACGCGCGCGCACGCACATCGTCCTTAATGATGTGGTTAATAGAAGATTACCACGTTTCTGTGCGTTCCGCTAACGCTAATCAATGCTATGATTGGGGGTAGTTCGTTCTTCGCGCTTTCACTTCAGCGCATCACTTGGACGACGCGTCTCGCATGCTACCTGAAACAGAGCGTCAAGCTTTATACCTACAGGAAGCTATGGGAGGGGCTGCCAGCTGCATCTACATTATTGATGCTACCTTCTCTCCCTTCCCTCCCCTTCCCTTATTTTTTGTATTCCCTCCCCTCCTTCCCTCCTCCCACTTTCCTCCTTTCCTCCTTATCTCCCCTCCCTTTACATTTTTGTACTGAATCCTCCACAATTTTTTACCCGGACAGTTTCTTTTAGTCTTCTGTACGCCGTAACCGGCGAGAAGACTATTGCAACGACTTTGTCCGTCCGTCCGTCGCTTTTTTCAACTTCGCAACAGTACTAGATACTGACGACCATTGTTTACAACGTCCATTGTTTACAACGTCCATTGTTTAATAGACTGCTTCGACGCGTCCATTGTTTAATAGACTGCTTCGACGTAACTAAATTAAATAATAACAGCAGTTGTAGTGCATGATAGAGGTGTGCGCCTCAACATTGGAAGTGGAGGAACTGTACAGAAGACCGGTGCGACTAGGCAGTCGCTGTAGCCGCTTGTTTTATTCTCAACTACGAAACAAATGTACGTTGATCGATAATGCTGTTGCATGCTTCTCGTGGAACTGAATTGTTGATCCTCAAAACTGTTGCGTTCTTTGTTTGTAAAACGCGTTATTCAACGTGAAAACCAATACGCTAGGATTTCTCCAGCTAAATCGTCCCTCGCATCGTCGTGGGGGAGATACAGCAAGAAAAATAATTCTACAGTAAAATGAAGTGGTCATTCGTTTTTCAGCAGGGGGCATAAGGTGGGGGAAGGGGGACGTAAAATTTACCTCTTCCCAGAGAAAATATTGATTTACGACACTGAACGACATTGCCAATTGCAAAGAACAACTTGGGGGGGGGGGGGGGAGTTGGCGGACACGCAGAACTGAAAACAAAAAGTTATAAGAAAGAGTAAAAATACTAATGAATGGTCTTGTCGGGTGGGGGGGACAACCAAACAGAGAGAGGACCTTTTGGACTTTGGGGAGCTCGTAAATTTGTAACGTTACACACCAAACGGGGTGTAAGGCTAAAAATAATTCGGCTGTCAGCAGTAGCGGATCCAGGAAGAGATTTTAGGAGGGGCGATTTCGCATTAGCTAAAGCTCGGAAACATAACTTTCCAATCGTGAGCCCATTCACAAATTTTAGGAGATTGGGGGGGGGGGGGGTGAGGGGAGCAAGACCTTATCATGCTTTCACATTGAATAACGCAAGACCGTGCTCCCCAAAAAACAAACAACACGCACACCAAAAACGGTGTCTAGCAATTTCCGATAGACATTTCGGCCCGAAATTAACCCAATTTTAGATCTGATTAAAATAGTCCCTCTCCGAGTTGTACTTGGTCAGTGTATACCGAATTTTATCAAAATCGGTTCAGTTGTTATGACGTCATGACACGACAAAGAAACCCCCAACGAGACACTGCATAAAGAGCCACGCTCCAACAATCGACGTAGCTTGGTTGACGGACCTTAACTATAGCAACCTCAATTTCGCTGTTGCTCTTCAACTCGTAATTATCACTTGCCGGCGATATTTCGCTAAGAATTCTCTTCCTCAGTTGAATTTCTTTATAGTATGTCTTAAATCTAATGACAGGATGTGGTCCATTATCAAGTCAGACCTTAACATGATTGATCGAGTTAGCGATGTTAACTACATACAAATTACGTCACAAGAGTTGTCAAATTGTGTGTGGAGGACGGCTGCTCTTCTAAAAAGTTATCACCGTTGACGAACATCAAATCCAAAGCGGTTTAGAAAAATTATTCCAACTAGAAGATAGTTACGTACAGACCCGTATGGCAAATTCTTCTTAAACGATATTGTTTTATGGCTTTGTTGTGACGTAAAAAATTATACATACGCGCGAACAGGCAAAATCAAGTGATGTGCCTGTGATGTAGGTGTCGTCTCAAAATTAAGTTCTGTATGAAGAATCGACCTGTCAATACGCAAGACGTTGGCCCGATTTAACTGAGATTTTCTACACAGCTAGACGTTGATACGTTCCAGAATTAATTGTCGTTGACCTTCATTTTCACTATGAATTCATTGATGCTTGGATTGGAAGGCATTTTGGTGGTTATGTTGATGTGCGTTTCATGCATTTTTGGACAAACAGGGTAAGTGTCATTTTTTATTTATTATTTTTTTTGTTTGTTATGGTATTGGATATGTCATGAGGCATGGTGGTTAGCAACCCTGCCATTTTCGGGAAGAGACGGTCCCTGCGATTCCTCGGGTTCATGTCGATTGTGGCATGTGAAAGTTCCTAGGAAATTCCGATCGGAATTAGCTAGGAAAATGTCTCTCCCGCCTTCTGGTACTACGGCTTCGACTGGGAGCGGGTCAAATGTTTAGGAATGGATTCGTACTACTTTTAGCTGTCGACAATGTTTCAAGAAGTAATGTGTACATGTTTTTACCGTGGCAGCGTACGTTTCCAAGATGTACGCTTCAGTTCTGTGTTTTCCAGGTATTTTTCGTTTATCTGTGCTTGTTACGGTTTTGTCTGATGTTGTGCAGTGTTGTTTTTATTGCATGGCTTTGTTATGGTTAGTTGCATTGGCCCGAATTTCGTCAAGAAGAGGACGAATTTCACATGGGGAACGAGTTTCATAACCGTGTGACGAATAGGTAATCATGTGATCAGGGACCGGTTATTGTTTACTGCTGGGAGGGGGGGTGCGGGGAATGTGGGGGGGGGGGGTCAGGCGTTTTTTTTCTCCCCCGGGTGGTCATAAATTTTTAATCTTCGTCAAGATTAAGACACTACTTTGTCGTGAATGGACCGCTAACCGAACAATGAACAACAACAATTGCTAAGACTCCAATTCCAGGGAACAAGGATTGTCACATGCCAGCCTACACACAAAATACACATATAGCCACTCACAAGAATTGCTCGTATTTGTTAATTCGTATAGTAACGCTTTGTGAATTTTCCTGGATACTGCGACGAGCATTTGTTTATATTTTCGCAATACAGCTTAGTAGGGTAGCCGGAAAATCCGATTTACACAACGAGAAAAGTTTAGGTGGACAAATTTTCGGTTGTGGTTTCTGTTGGTATATGTTTAGCCACATCGAGCGTGGCACCGCGACAGAGGCACGGAACTTGGGGAAACAAATTATTGTCGTCTTTTACGTCTTTTTAGCATAATTTGGAAAAATTAATTCAGAAGATAAGAAAAACTTCCGTAAATTTTTAGTGAGGAACAAATCAGGTTTTCTGGCTACCCTGCGTCCCTCACAATTTGGCTGTCCCCTCTGCCGCTTTATCCTGTCTGTGACCAGCAATTTAAGTCTTTTGAATAATTTTTTTTCAGAGGTTTGTACACATTTCTTCCGAGTTTTGTGACACCTAATGGCGTTAGGATGAAGAGTTTGCTAGGGTTACCACAAAAATTACGTGATTTGGTATGGTGCCCCTCATATCTAGATAATTACCAAAAAATTATCCCATCATCATAAGGACGTGTTTACACACCGTCTCGCCTTTCCATTCTCGCGTTTAAAAGCTAGAAATTAACTGAAATCCACCCAAAACCAAAACTGGTAGAAAAACCCGCCACGTTTCCAAAAACGATCAGCCTTTGAAGGTAGTGATATCATTCAACCAGGGCAAGGTCACCAAGGTCAATCCTATTAGCCAAGTTAATCGCACCGACTAATAGTTCGAAAGTTAAATGAAAACTTGAAGATTGATACTCCCTGTAGCAATCTTCAAGTTTTCATTTAACGCCCAAAGTATTATTGGGTGCGATTAACTTGGCTAATAGGATTGACCTTGGCGGCCTTTCCCTGGTTGAATGATATCACTACCTTCAAAGGCCGATCGTTTTTAGAAACTTGGCGGGTTTTTCTACCAGTTTTGGTTTTGGGTGGATATCGCAACTTTCATAGGACTGTGAACGTACATAAGGTTACACCGTCTTATCTTCATGTGTACCTTTTTTATAGAGGAATTTCATTTCTATAAATTCTCACATTTATAATCTTCAATCCCATTTTTGTATACACTAGCTAACAATCGCTGATTTCGTTCGCTTCGCTCACTCATTCAGCGCATCCCCTTCAGTTGTTTTGTTTCCCTGCATCTTCCCCTAAAATTGTTTCGTCAGGAGAAAATCTTTATCTTACTGTCACGAATTATAAGACTGCATGCATTTGCTCAAACGATGTCGGATTTAGCTAATCCAGAAAGCGTTGTCACCATGGCAACATCACTTTTGCCATCGCGATCGAAATTCAGCTGCGAGAATGCAAAAGCGAGTCGTTGTATAAACGCGCCCTATTCTTGGAATTGTTCCCGCACTTTATGTTCGTTGTTGTTTCATTATTGCTGCTCACTTGTCATTTTTGGCCGTTCATAATATTAACTATACTTGTGTGATTTGTTTGTTGCTAATTATTTACTCATTTCGTTTTTTAAGAGGGTTTATGGTGTTGGAGTTGGCTTTTTTTTTTTTTTAATAATTAAAAAAAATTATTTTTATTAGGTCGCAGAGTGTGACGGCAGCTTTGGAAGAAAAACTTAAAAACTACGACAAGAGGATGTCGCCAAATTTTGGAAGTAAGTTCTTTTTTATATCTTTGAGGCTGTCTGTAAACGTTATGTGGCTCGAAGGGAGCGATGGGGCAATGTGTGACGTTGGCAAGGGGAAGAGGGCACCCACAGTTTGTGACGTCACATTTTTTTTAAAGAACAATATTTTTGTGCTAATTTTTTTGAGTAAAACGTCTGCATAATACAAAATTTCTGCACTGACTGTGGACGGGCGCAGAAAAGAACAAGCGGCAAGAGCGACTACCTAGTCGCAACCGGTCTTCTGTGGAGTCCTGCCACTACCAATGGTGAGGCGCACACCTCTATCACACAATGCAACAGCTATCTCTATTATAATAATCTAAAAGCAGTAACCATCAGAACTGCCGATTAAAAAATGAGTTAGCTTTTAAGCTTATTTTAGATTTTAGGCGTTTTAGATTCCAACGACTTTGTCCGTCCGTCCGTCCATCCCTCCGTCGCTTTTTTCAACTTCGCAACGGTACCAGATAGAGACGACCACTGTTTACAACGTTAGATTCAGTGTCAAAAGTTAGTTAAATAACATGGCAAATTAAAACATCGTTGCCTCCATATAGCTAATCGACTTCTTCAACGTAACTAAATTAAACAATAACATTTGATCGTCGAATTGAAATCCTAAGGCTTTGTGTTAACGCAGCCGTAAAAACAAACATTTTAGCTTCGTTTAAAAGAGTCTTGTCGCATTGTTGCATGAATGAATTGGCCAAATTCTCCAT
>JAHWFP010224388.1:0-17403 GCA_023313725.1 Lithobius niger | reverse complement strand
TGTCTTTTCTTTCTTTCTCGGATTTGTGTATCTATCATAAGGTTTGTGTACTATCACAAGGTGGTGTTAATGCCGAGTGTTTTTCGTTAATCCTTAACCTTGTGGTTTATTGCGTGTTTACTTTAATGGATGTTTCTCTGTACCGGAATTTTTACCACCCATCTTTGTGTTTAAATTTTATGGGCAAAAAAAAAAGAACAGGATACATTTTAAAAATATATCCACTCAATAAAACTGACGGAAAAGAGGTGTTTTTTTTTTTTTTTTTTTTTTTTGCAGACACATCGAGAATTAAGGTGCACCGTCCGAAACTACAACATCTGCCCCATACTACAACACATATTAATTCTAGACAGGCGCAACGTAAAGGTCCAAAATCCACAAACCTTGTATTCTTCCAAAATCAACAAACCTTATAATTTTCCATAATAGTTTTAACGAGTGTGGTGACGTTCTAACATCCTTCGTTGGAGACCAAAGTTTATAGCAGTGATATTTAAACCTATAGGGTTTGCACGATGGACATGTGAACTGGAGTTGGGCAAAATTACCTTCTGGATCATTCTTCATAACAACCGAACAAACTAGAAGGTCAGAAATATGCCTGACATCACAATTGACCTGGAATCTTTCCGTTACGTACAGAGGACTGGCAGCCTTAGAATTAAGGGTTTGTTTACAGTCTGCGTCCAGAGGAAAGTCCCCAAGCAAATCATAATTGGTGATCTTGACATATTCATTACTGTTTTCCGTTGCTTTCCACAAGAAGAACACACACCATAACGAGAAAAAAGTTGAGCTGACCACAGTCCAATCACCGGGTCCAACAAAAAATTTATTGCAACGGAGTTGGCTAGCTTTCAGATGGTTGCAAGAATCTGATAGCCCAGGATTGTACAACAACAAAACGTTGTCGTAAACACGTTTCGCCCAAAATCTTTGAAGGAGAAGAGAGACAACCGTACGTGACTGTCCTAAATAATAATAATTACAGGAAGTAAATCTTTACTGTTTGGATTCTGTATGTGAAAATGAGATTCTGTCTGTCAATTTGCTTGTTTTTAATAATAATAATAATAATATAATTCTCCACACTTGGTGGAACGATACGGAAGGGTGGTGAACCGCTTACTCCGTTCCGGGAGATCATCGTAGAGGGATCAGGGCAGTGGACGCCTGAGAAAACGCTGAAGGGGTTCACCTTTAAGCATTCTACAAAAGGCTGAGACCGAACACGCATTTACAGTTTCCCTACTTAGTGAGTTCCAAATAGGAACGGCCTGTTCCGAAAAAAAAAATGTCTGGGAAGCTAGAGCAACAACTCCTGTATGGGGCAACTCCTGTAATTTGTCCACCCAATTTGGAAATTCTCGGTCAAGCACAGACGCCCAGCAAAATATGATTAGAGTATCACCAACGTGAGTATTGTGGAGAACTAGTGGCACACTTCAAAGCCAAAACTCGAAATTAAGAGCAAACTTTGGCATAAGTAAATAAATAAGGAGTTTATTCCAGTTAAAATAAGAAAAATGATTGTTTCTCTCAGAATCGGCGACAACGGCATGCGGGGTGGGGGATCTATACCTTTGATGCATCATTTTCAAAGGCGTTGGAAGTTGTTGTGACATAATAGTTTCGAACGGGAGAAATCCGTTAAAAAACATACTTTACGTGACGCTATTGTTGAATCTAGCGTTTTTAGACGTAGATTTTGTTGTGTTGTGCTAATTTCTTCCTTTAAACCTAATATCAAGGCAAGGGGTTAAAAGTATTGGAAAACAAAAAAAGCAACCAACTCGTTTAATATTTATGGAAAGGTTTAACTGAATCGAGGACAAAACTGGAAAGGAACTTTTCCCTAAAAGATTAAATGCCGTGAAACCACAGTGTAGGTCCACTATCTAGTTTACCGCTACATGACTAAACAACACCGATGAAAAACGGTAAAAAAAAAAAAGGATGCACTAACACAGCATTAGTACGTCCACGTATCGTATATGGTAGAGTAATAGTGGCGGAGGACAGAAATGTGCGACTGGAGTATGCAGTTGGAAAGGCAGACATAATTATATACCAACAGGACACTTAAAAAGTCTAAAGGCGTGGTGTAATGAAAAGTATATATATTGCACATTATACACTAAAAAAAAAAAGTCTCTTAACTTTTGCTACTAATTACGGAAAATGAACCAGAATCCTGTGTGCGATCATGTAGGAACCGACCAGATAAGGAGTTTTTATTTGTCTCTGTTATTGTTTTAGTTACCAAAAAAAAAAAAAAAATACCTGAAACTATCGTTGCTTTAAATTTTCCCGCCCTGTCGTTTCATTTTCAACCGGCATACGAACACCTTATTTTGCAGTAAATTCAGAAGTAAATGTGGGGTGGGGAGGGGCATGGGGATTTCGTATAGCACTGAGGGGACCTAAGTCCCGTTTCGCCAAATCCTGTTTTGCCAAAAGGAAAGCAGATTAAACGCTTGACTTTAAAGAGCAAATCCCGTTTTGCAAAATCGTGTTTGACAAAATTTTAGGTACACGAAATTTATTCCTATGTAATGGGGATTTAAAATGCAAACATTTAAAAGACTGAGATAAGCAGTGGCAGAATAAGGACAATTGATTTATTTGTGTTAAGAAAACTGGCAATACACAAAGAAAAACCTCTATACTTTAAATATTGTTTGGTTTGGTCGTCTGTAAATAAATTGTTTTTCTAGATGAATGCGGAACCACAATTTGGAACAATTTGGAACCATTTAGCGGGATGGAATCACAGTATTACCCACTCTGGAGGACGAAATCACGTGAATATATTCCATATGAATGATATCCTTAGGATAGAAAGCTATCCTGCTAGCAGGACAACAATTCCCTGCAAAGCTGAGGGAATTAAAGAGGGGCATCGAGATGTGTTTCAGTACATCGATGCTGATGGCCATCAAATTCATTTAGGCCAAAGCTTTTAATCTGCCTTTTTGGGGACAAAACAGGATTTGGCGAAACGGGGGTTCATCGTTTTGGCTGTGGGACACTGTACTACATATCATAATTTCTAAGCTGAATTGTCCCGCTCCGTCCCGAGACAAGCTTAGCATGTGAAAAGAACGTTAGTCGCTAACCCAAATTTCCTTTTTCTCCCCAAAGATTATTTCAACTCGTGTCACAGTTTGATACGAATAGGGATGAAAACGGGCATTTGTATTAACGTCCATTTCTCATATTAAAGTTATTTCAGTACAGGACCTATCTATTTTTTAGGATCTTTATGTCTTTGTTATGAATGCATAAAAGTTGAGACGTGGTCTGCCATCCATGCCTCTTCATGGCTGCCATGGTATCTAAGTCTCGGGTGTGCGTCACACTGTATGGGGGGAAAAAAAGATTCGCCGAGTGACGGCATAACAGGACAGTTAGTGAAAAACTCAAACGAAAAACAACACTTTCACCTTGGGAAGTATAAACGAAAGTAAAAACAAAGCTAGCAGTGACGTCGAAATAAGATAATAAGGTGGCCCACTGATAGACCTATAGTTCACTCGCAAGACAAGACAAGACCATTTAATTTTCAGCCAAACCATTAGGAGCCTTGATCACCTGTTAAGTCAAACAGAGAAACGAATCTGAGCTCTCCTGGTATTAGCCGCCAATAAACCAACTACCAATACCTGCAACTCGTACTTAAAAACAAGACAAACCCATAAAATAAAGTTAAAGTGCGACACCCGCTCCAGGACTTTACAACGTAGAAAAGCAAGCAAAGCTTGTTGAATTTTCTTATTTCCTGCTAAAACTGGTATAAGAGAAGCCGCCGCCTAGTTTCCTAAAAGGGTCGGCCTTTGAAGGTAGTGATATCATTCAACCAGTGAAAGGCCGCCAAGGTTAATCCTATTAGCCAACTTAAGCGCACCGAGTAATACTTTGGCCGTTAAAGGAAGACTATGACGATCGCTACGGCAAGTATAGCAATGTTCTAGTTTACATTGAACTTTCGAACTATTAGTCGGTACGATTAACTTGGCTAATAGGATTACCTTTGGCGGCCTTTCCCTGGTTGAATGATATAACTGCCTTCAATGGTCGACCCTTTTGGGAAATTGGCGCCTTCTCTTATACCAGTTTTAGTTTTGGATGGATTATAAGTCAGCTAAACCAGACCAAAGTAATAACGGATTAGGAAATTTCCTTCAGTTAAAATGTGCAGATTACACTCGTAATGTACATTTGGCCCTTGGGATATTTTACTTGACTCTGTAAAAGGACAACAATTTAAATTAGGAGGTTGAACGAACTAGTGTAGCCAACATGACAAGACCGTCAAAATGACGGCCACGTGAATATCACGTCATTACCACCTGCTCCGTTCTTGGGCGATCTTTACCTGAGAATGTGCCATCTGTATTTTCCGAAAGAAAATCTCATTAAAATCCTGGAGAACGGCTGTAAGGCAATCAGGGATTGTGTACACCGCTGGCAATCTAAGATGTTAATGGCATACGCAAAAGGCGGCAGGCACGTAATAATCGGATTTAAAACCAACTGTTGTTCAGCTGAAAGGTGGCTTTTAATATTACCACGCGTTGCCATGCGTTGCTATGAAGTTGCCATCCACGCAATTCTTTGCCTGCTTTTTCTAATAAATTTTGCTATGGCAACAAGGATGCCCGCACATTAGGACACTTTCCCACCTTCATTTATTTGTGGGTACCCTTCCGTAGATAAAATTATGAAGATAGCAATGAAAACAAAGGTAAAAACCGTCTAAACAAAGAGTATTTGAGGATCCCAGTACTGATTCAATATTGACATCACTACTAGTTCTGTTCTGAATACCTTATTTTTAGACCTCTGAATTCAGGGGTCCGAAAAAAGGCCTGCCTTTACCTAAAATTTCTACGGAAAATGTTGCTATTTGATCTTTTTTTAGAGCTTCTTGTCCCGTTTTTAGTGCACTTTGCCCTTTTTTCTCGATGATGCAGCCCTGCCCCCTTTTTTGAAAGTCTGCGGTTTCTGTGGATGGCAACGAGGACGTTTCTTCATGAACATAGGCGGTGCCAGGTTTAGTAATGATGGGCAAACGCACTCCTGAAGAATTATTATGGCACTGAGGAACATTCCTGTAAGTATAGTTATAGGGAAGAATCCTGCCACTTTTTCAGGTCACTTGTGATAAGATTTCGTAAAAATGTTTCGTAGCTAAGTAACAATGTTTACTAACAGCGAAGTAATGCTAGCCGTGAACCTGTCGTGTTCAAAATTTGTGACTTATGTGTTAACATAGCTAAGGCCCGGTGTTGGATACACCGTTTAAACATTGGTACGGTTTAGACCGTCCGTGCTCGCAAACTTAGTTTCGTCAATCACATTTTTGCGCACACTGGCTAACGAACGCTGACTTTAGTTCGCTTCTCTCACTCAATCAGCGTATGCCCCCTTCAGTCGCTCCTGCTGTTAGCGTAATAGCACGCAATGAAACTGGAATAGTTTTAAAATAAAATTACTGGATGAAGATTTCCTCACGAGAACGTAATTTCATTCAGTGCCTTGTTACAGCCAGACGCTGTGAGCTACTTATTTTCCCGTTGGTTGTCGTTTGTTACTGATTGATACTTTTTGTTACTGCTCCGAGACACATTTCCCCTCCGTCTAGTTCCTCCTCTGTCTCCCTTCCTCTCCCATCCTTCATTTTTAATTTTTTTCTTCTTAATCTTCAATTTGAATCCCATTTTGTTTTAAACTGAAGATTTAAGAGGAAACCCGGATCGCGACAATTTTGTTCTCGGCTACAAAACAATTTTTCGTTGGTTGATAATGCAGTTGCATGTTTCTCGTGCACCTAAATTATTGATCTTCAAAACTGTTTTTGAATCTTTCGTCGTCCGGTAATGCGGTCGCATGTTTCTCGTGTACCTAAATTGTTAAGAAGCATTGGTACCGGAAATCCATTTACAATCTCGAATTGTAGGCCAAGTAAGAGAAGCAGGAGAAGCAAGGGAGGTAGAATATGCAATTTAATTTGGATTTTGCGTATACGTTTCCACGAGCGAGTGTATGGCTCTTTAGGATATGACAATGTTTACAGTTTTGTTCTGATTTGGTTGAAATTTCATGACAGGGGTTCTTCGGCGCATGAAACAAAGGGGTTCTTCGGCGCATGAAACAAAATGCAAGAGTCTCGATGATGAATTTCCTACCTCAACAATTTTTTGGGAGACATCCGGGTTTTTCGATGGATGGCTACACCGATTTTTAGTAGTGGCGGTAAGAGAGCCCGAGGTTTATAAGGCTAGTGGCCCCGAGCACTACATGAATAACACACAGCCATATGCCGTAATCTATCTATATAACTAAGATCACTAGAATGCTCTATAAAACCGGCCATATACGGGGGGGGGGGGGGGGGCTGCCCTAGTGTACTATAAAATCGCCATGTACCGCGTCATTTCTATACTGTGTTCCACATTATGTTTGCAGGAAACTGTCTGTGTGACGCCACCTTTCATTTCATTATGAGTGCAAATATCCCACTCGTAGACTCTAACGGTAACTGTGTAGAATCTACAAGTGTGATATCCACACTTTTTTGCAAGGCAATGTGACGTCATGCAGTCAGTTTCCTGCAAACATAATGTGGGACAGACTGCAGTTTATGATTTTCGCCGTGTGGCTTGCTTTCTTCTTTCCTGTACGTAAGTAAACCTTCAAGCACTGGTTCTTACAATAATTTTAGCCGTTAATTTGTTAGAAGGCTAACGTTTCCCAGCTTTCATGGATACTTTTTTTTTAATGGAAAACTCAGGGTCTAATTCTAACCTTCCCTTCGAAGAAAGTTTTTTTGTTACTGTTTTTTGTTTCTCTATTATTCTATAGCTGATTCGGTTTTAGGCGAACAATGATTTCTTATACCTGTCTTTGTTTCTATGCCTGCGGAGCTTAGCTGGCCTGGAGATTCTAGTTGCCTATTTAAAATGGTACCTCGTTCTTTTCCCTCACCCAGTCAATTTGATTAAAATAAAAATAAAAAAACTTTAAAATTAGCGTAATGCAACCGATTTAAAGACACTATTATTATTATTATTATTATTATTATTATACTAATAAAATAAAAATCTTAAAATCTTATATCAATTGGAAACTAATTCGTTAAAATCCTGCATCATTAAAATCGTGCAGTGTGTTTCTTTATGTAAATTTTAATAATAATAACAATAATCTATTTTTCCAGTAACAGAAGGGAAATGTCAGGGCGATTTAATCACCGTTTATGTCATCTCCATTCAAAAAAGGAACATAGTTAAAAACGATCAATAAAAATGAATATAGTTGCACACTATCGTCCAACAGTGCAACCAGTAAAATTTATACGTTTTATCCTTACTAAAAACCATTTCCCAACACGCAGCAGGAAGAAGCATGTCTACCGTTTAATCTTGCCTTGCGCCAATCGAAGCGCCACCTGTGCCCACGAGTACGCAGATTTTCTTTACATGTAATTGACGATGACTCCGGTCCCCGGTATGGAGAGCCTCGCACCAGTTTGTAGCAGGTGTGCAGATCAGTCTAGCATTGTCTGATATACAAATTCTCTAAGGAAAGAGCAGCCAAACGTTTGTCATAATGGTAAGTTTTGCATACCTGGTAACAGTACCGTTGCTGAGAATTCTGGGGCCCCCCTGCGAGAAAAAATCTGGGGCCCCTGTTTTTGCGGGGTGAATTCAGAAATTTACGGTGCGATATCGTTACCACATATTTGTTGTAGGCTACATTACTACCATTTTTTCATGAATTATACAATGAAAATTTAAACATTTTTGCCCAGTATTTCAATTTTGTTTGGATTCCTTGGGAGAGAGTACAATTATTTTCTTTTCTTTTATTCTTCATGTTGCTAGTTATGGTTCGTAGGAACTAAGGACACGAATTGTTATTTTTTTTTAGTTTTGCTAGCCAGCTCATCTTGACATAACGCTGCGATGACTCGTTAGAGGAACCAGCTGGCGCTGCAGTTAGCTTGGTTGGCCGGCATAATGAAAGAGTCAACCGCTTCGTTTTGTAGGGAACAGAATGGGGTGGGACATTTTGTTTTTAATCCGTACTACTAAAATGATTACTGGCAAATGAATGACTACATGTAGGTTTTGAGTGGGTCAGGCAAATTGTCTGTTTGGTCCGGGCTAACAGCTTGTGCGTCTAACGGTTTGGAAAATGGTAATTAAAAACTGAAATTTTTTTTCTGCAAGCTCGGAAATCTAGGGCTCCCATTTGAGCGCCCCCTCCCCCCCCCCCCGCCTTGCGGGAGCTGCGGGGGCTACACCTACGGCCCTGCCTGGTAAATACTTTGTGAACCGTCTCTGCATATTAGTACGGCATTAATTATCATGCCATTAATTGGTATGTTAGGACCCCTGTTGCCAATGACATTGAGCCTAGTGCTCCCTTGAGCTATTGTAGAGTAACCTTAAGATGTTAGTCACACCCTAAGAGGCTTAGTGTGCTCATATTATACGCTAAGTAGTGCTAGTGCACCTTTATTATGTAATTAGGCAGAGCTATGTATGGTTCATATCCAGATGTCATAACTATGGTTGTATGGTAGTCTGTACATTACACCTGTATGTAGGTGGAGCCATGGTAGTGCGGGTGAGAGAGTGAAGTGCTGTGGGGACACCTTGTGTTACATCCTGGTATTACGAGCTGATACGTAAGCAACACTCCTGGCCTTAGCTAGCCAGTTCACCTCTGGGCTCCAACCCAGCAACTCTTCTCTCCTCTCCTCTACACTACTGGGGTGCTGAAGCCTTCTAAGCCTCCTGAGCTACTGAACCACTGTACTGCCCGCGTGGACCTGAATAAACCTACTTCAACCCTAACGAGTCTGGTTATTTGGGGAGGGGGGAGGGGACTTGGACTGCTTTCTTCATAGCCCGTAGCAATATCTTTCAAGTTTTCTTATATCAGCAAGCAAACAAGGTGACCAAATCGCCGAGTTATATTCAACAATGGGACGAACGTACATTTTAAAAACCTGAGCATGTGTCCTCACATTATTAGATCGAAAACACTTGCGTATCAAGTATACTCGCTGGTTCCACTGGCTGCGGTTGCCGCACAATGTGCTGAAAAGCTTAGATCATCCTTAAGGATGCCAAGATCCATGTGTTCCTTAACGTTTGTTAAAGGGATACTTCCCAAGTAATAAGTTTTGTCTAGTGCTCCACCAAACGACATAACTACACACTTGTCTGGTGCAAGTTGAAGTTGCCAGTCACGTGACCACTAATAAACGGCATTAAGTGATGTCTGTCTGTAGTGCACATTTGGTGGCAACCCACCGAGACAATTTGGAGTCATCCGCAAATTATGTCACCCGCAAAAAAAATATGTGCGTCCATCAACTCCTTTTGAAATAGTGGTGTCAAAAATTGGAGAAAGGGTTCGGAAGAAAGGAAATGTCTCTGAATTTCTGTTAGGCGTATTCATAAATTCCAATTTGTGTGTTAAATGCCCCAAATTAACAAAAAATGGCCATTTACAACAATCAGCAACAATACTTGACGCCATCGATTGTTGACCAAATTTTTTTTGTCGAAGTCTTGACTATTCCAGAAACAACGCCCAGAAGTAATGGTTAGGTGGCAACAAGCCAACAAGGAGCAGTTCAGTTAATATCTGGTTGTTCTAATAAAAATCAATCAATAAAGACACGCAACTTTGGTCAATATTTTATTATCGACACATGTAGACTACATGCATTACAAGTACGGGATGACATTTACAGACGAATGGTGACAAAATAATAGTCACCTAAATCTTATTTAAAGAGGTGCAGCAATAAGGAACCGCCTCGAGCAAGACGACGCCAATGGAGCGAACGAAGCAAGCACTAGAGCTGGTAAATAAATAAAAACATGCATGAAACGAGACGTGGAACAGTTGAATAACAATCTGGGGTGAAGGCAGCGACAGCTGTGATCGACTTTCATCCCCCCCCCCCCCCCCAAAAAAAAAATAGCCTGCAATCCACAAAAGTATGTATATATCACACTGCTTCGTTTAGATACAACTAAAAGTGTTATAGTCATGCCATCTCACGAAAGCGCATGACATGTCGTCTGGCTTTAAGCTTTACAGACCAGAAATTCAATAAAGAAAAATTTCATTATTCCAAGTGAATTCAATTGCAGGCCGTGTTTGGAATGGCGGTTCATCTGTGCCGAGTTAATTTGCTTCACTAGGGGTAAGTCAACCCTGCCAGCGGCAAATAAATACGGAAACGAAATTCCTGCAGTGAGATCAAGAAGCCAAATGAAGACTAAGAATATTTCTTAAAGGGGACATTTTCCATTGGGAAATTTTTTGATGAATATGTTATTCTGAATATTCTTAACAGGTTTACGTTTAATCGAAGATATAAGCCTAAAACAGTTTGTAAACCCAAAACAGCAAAAGTAGATAAAGTAAGCCAAATCAAAAACAGTTTATAAGCCCAAAACAGCAAAAATAATATAAGCCCCAAAACAGCAAAAAACCATCTGATTTCAATGGTTTTGACTTGGACCCGGACAACGAAAACCGAGGATTATATAGCAAGTCATGGTTATAGACAAGGCTGAACTTGTGAACGGGAGAGCTAAACTAAAGCCTTGGTGTATTTACTGCACCACAAACATTTCAGCGTTTTATAAGCCATTGCAAGCTCTATGACGAACTTCCACAGTTTCTTACACGAATAAAACAATTTCTTTTAAGTACATTCCTCCCGGTTGGCTTTCCTGTACTGCTCAGTTTTGCAACATTATTTCAGGCATTCGTTTTCTTATTTTTCGCGTCGTTAGAACCGGTTTTGCTACACTCACTCTAACCTATGTGAGTGTTGCAAAAGCTATTTCGTACAGGATGCGCTAATATAGTGAGAACGTATATCCTTTTAAGTTTGATTGTTTTGATCCATTTGATGAACTATCCTTTGTGAAAAATTTTGCCTCTAGCCTGGTTTCTGGGAGGCGAAATTTCTGGGAGGCTTTCGTCTCCGGTTGCTCTAGACATTCAGAAAGGCAGCCGATTAATTGGTGGAAATTGTATGGTAATAAAGTGTCATGGTAGCTGACACTTTACTACTTGCATTTACCAGACTGATTTGATCAGCAACCGAAAAGCAGGTCCTAAGCAAGTCCGTCCCACTCAAGGGAGTGGGGTGACTTCCATGCTCCTTCCGCAGCTGTCGAAACTGTAGGAATTCTAGAGACCCTGACCAGATCGCGATTCAGTTCCCCAGCCCCCATACCGTACACTTCTTTCTGGTTCTAAGATGTCTAGTAGAGTTTAAAATTAGGTCGGTTTACTTATAAGAGCATTACTTTGTATCAAATTATCTAAAGTTTAGACAAAAATGTACTGCAGACTTGAAGTGTCATTTTCCTTGTTGTTGTTATTGGAGCAGAGCCCTGCTATGATCACACTCCATTGTAAACTTACACCGAACATCGTGCGAAAACCACAAGGACTAGCCAAGCAACACTTTGCATGCACGGGTACATGGACAAGATTTCGGAAAAAAAAATTCGAAATCGGACATGGGGTTGAGGAATCATCAGGGTGACAAAATAGGAAGAGGCAAGAGTGAAGAGCCGAACAACAACGAGAGATCCGTGGCCTATACCCCTCAGCCGGATTATTTTGTCATTTTTAGCCGGCTTAATAGAAATTTCGGCTAAATTGCGGCTAGCCACAAATTTTATGGCCACTTTTTTTTCAGTGGCTAGGCCAGTCGGCCGCCGAAAAATATTCAACGGCTGTTCGGCTGACGCCGTTCGGCTAACGGCGGCGGCTGATGGGTATACCGTGGCCGTGTCTGATTGTTACAAGACAAGAGCCAAACAACAACAATGAATGGATTGAAACGTCTACTTTACGAAAAGTTTGACGATTCTGAATTTGAAAATAAATGTTTTCGCAACTGAAATCATTTGTATGGTTGATTGTTACCAAACTTTCAAATGAAATGGACCTTCGCGCAAAGTGGACATGCCGTTGAAGAAGTAGTAGAGGCACAGACGGGAAAAGAAAGTGGGATACCAGCCAAACAACAAAGAAAGCGAAAAGCGGAGCCCGGAGTCCGCTCCATTCAAAGTAACGACGGCCTTAGTTATTGTCATTGTTTTCGTTGTGCTGCATTTCTAATAATGTCAAGAAATGTGATGGACATTGTTGTGTAACAATGTTTCTTCCCTTGATGACAAAGTTCTTCTTTCTCATCCTCTGCAAGGAAGGAAAAACAAGTTGACGTGTAATCGGTAGACCCAGGTTCGATTCCCGGATACATGATGACACGTGAATTTTTTTCGTCTGTGGCCACACACTGATCGTCACTACACTACCCGGATGCTACGATGGGTGTTTGTTTATTTATTTATAAGACTCCTGTTTGGAATGAAAGTCTTGTCTTGTTCCCAAGTTAACCTTCTCCTTTGGTTACAAGGGGTGACTTAGCAAGATTAGTCACATGCCTTTGCAATTTTCACAGTGGGCCATAACCAGTAGCGTGCACAGACCATAGGGCATGGGGCAACTTTTGTAAAAGGGCACGCTGAGGTTTTTTTTCCTGCAGACCTTTTTCTTTTTTGCTCGTCACTCTTTTTTTTTACACTTTTTTTTAAGATTGTCTCTCTATTTAATCTTTTTCTGCTCCTTTCTGCCCCATTTCTGCCCTTTTTTGGCCTTTAGGCCCTTTCTCTGGCTGCAGCACCGGCTTTTATCGGTTCAGAAAATCAAAATTGATCATGTTTTTTTTTACGAAAAGGGCTTTTTCCGAAAAGGGTAGGAGCATGCACCCCCTGCCCCCCCCCCTCCTGTGCACGCCACTAGCCATAACTACACCTGTTTAGAAATATCCAACTTTCAAAATGCGATGCGTTTTGAGTTGGTTAGCGACGACATACAAAATTCATTTTGCTATATACATGGCACGTAATTATTCACCGTCTGCTTGCCCCTGTTGCCATGGCTACTCAAGAACTTCTGAACCAACGATTAGAGCTTCATTAGCAATTATAATTATTAAAGAGCATCGTCAAAAGGGTTGGCTTCTGAAAACAGTAATTACGTTGATGTTATCAGTGCAGCAAATATGGCGAGATCTGCGGCATTTTGTGGTAATACCGGTTGTTATAGTTTGTTACAGGAAGGATGCGTTTACCCAACGATCTATCAATGCAAACTCGTTATAGATAGACGCAGGAGAATACGACGATAAAAGCCATGTCTACTTTCCCCATTCGTCATCTTGAAATATCATATTAGTTCCTAGCTGATCTCGTGTCAAGATCATTGGCAAAAAGAACCCTTCTGAAGGTGCTGTTGGAGGTGTTAATGATTCGATAGGTAATAATCCTCGGGTGTAGGTCTAGGTCAGCAAACCCCAGTAGTAGTAATAGGGACTTTGCAGCGAATGCCAATGTCCTATAGTTTGGATGAAAAAATGACTTCAATCACTGCAGCGTAGTTTAACTTTGTTCTATGATAAATCTAGTCTAGTAATTAATAATAGAAAAACAGAAAATAGACAAAAGAAGGAGTCAAGCAAAGTAAAAAAAGAAACCCCTTCCCACAAAGGAGAACCCAGAAAGGATCAGCTCATGTGTATTTCAAATGGGTGGTTTTCTAAACTAGAGGGAAGTGTGAGATAGATTCCTCTTAAGCCACGCCCAACAACGTCATCAAAACCGATCAGTTTAGAAACAGCACTGCCTCACTTGTCGTTCTCAACATTAGAAAAATTGGCAATAATCGTCTATTTTCTCTGAAATGTTAGTAAGAACATAATACAAATGCTTATTAATCTCTGTTTAATTGGTTTTTGGTTCTAAATTTAGACATTTTCCATATCTCACTTCCTACAGTTTAGAAACACACCATCTTATTTACCACTGGCATGGTTTTTCGATCAGCGTCTTTTGGGTAAACTCAAAAGACGTTGATCGAAAAACCATGCTACTGTTGATGGCAGCCTTGCGGGATCAGTAAGTGAGCGAGAAAAAACCTGCCTCACTTGCCTCAGCAACATCTCAGCTCCATGACGTCACGCCTACGTAAAGTGGGAGGAGTTTGGACCATCGCCTCGAGTTAAGAAACAGTTTTTCTCACTTCTCTCTAGTTTAGAAACACCACCAATCGAGCCTTAAAGCAAGATAGAGTAGGTGCTGAGACCACAGAAACAGGAAGGAAGATCCATGGGTTCACAACTGCTCGCAGAAGATGAAAAACGCCGAAAATCGAGTCAAAAAAGCTGTACCCACAATTTAAAGTGATGCCTACGAGTACGATTAAGATTGAGAACTAAAAACTTGAGAAGGAACAATGTTGAAAATTCCATTAAGGAACTGATAAGTCAGAATAGTATCGGTCGCCCCTATCAAATCTATCCTGGGTAGTGGAACGGTTAAGGCGCTGAAGACGGTCAGTATAAGGAGGGTTACAAAAATGATAGGATACCTTAGTCAACCTGCGCTGGCATTTTACAACTTTACTTATGTAAGAAGAGTAACGGGGACGACAAACACGTGAGCAATATTCGGGTGTAGAACGGATGAAACTCGTGTATAAATCGTAGACAAAAGGGAATGATCAAGGTAAGAGAATTTATTTTGAGAATGTAATGAGTTTTGTGGAATATTTTGCAAAATATTTTGGAAAATTTAAGTTTGTCATCGACGACTACGCCGAGATCACGGTGTGAGGAAACTGCTCCAGTTGGAGGCCAGAGAGATAAGAATGAGTTTAGGTCTCTTTTGTTCCTAACTTTCAAGCAAGCATTTTCCAGTTACTTCAACACGTTTCTGTTTTACTCCATGGACCTATACATTTCTTTTGAGAATTGGTATCATCCTCCAGCATTTTGTTTCCTTGACATTCACTCTGCTAGTCTTCTATAGAGCCTTCGTGTTTTCATTGCTCTCCAAGATTAATAAAAGACTATTTCCTTACATTCCACGCTGTAACTAAAGATGCCTTACACGCATTCATTAAATGCATTGAACGTAGCCTACTTTTGGGCGTAACTTTGAGAGTTTCATTAAATCAGTTCTCTCTTTCTCATGAACAACAGTGCGGTCGGAAATAACAATGTTGAGTGGATTAAACAAAAATGCTAAAATTGATTTGGACACTGCTTGCACTGTGGTAAATTCTGACTCTCAGTTGACCCTCCATTTATTTTACTCTCTGAGCTGCTTGGGATGTGTTCTGTGAACCCATTCGTGATAGACATTGGGATGAACCTTTTTGGCATGCTTCAGGTGGGTGGGATGTTCTTTCTCAGATCGTGGGCCATTCGTCTGTGCTAGGTAATCTCACCGGCCGTGGATGATTTATCGCATAACTAGCATCGTACCTGGCTTCGCCCGGGGTTTTCTTTCGCCCGTGGTTTGGTTTGGGCCGTGGTTGTTTTCCAGTTTTCGGTCGGTGTTGCGTGAACATTAACTGCGACTGGCTATTTTTCTTCCTGTAAGTTTCCCTTTTCCTCCCATCTTCTCCCACCCCTTTCATCCCATCATCTCCCTGCCCTCACCCTCCCCTCGCCACTTTCCTCCCTTCCTATCCTGTTGCCCACACAGACGCTGTTACCCACACAGACGCTGTTTCCTCCTCTTTGCTACACGTATTTGAATTTGGATGGGTAGTTGAATTAAGTACTGCCCTTCCTCCTTTTGCGAGATTTGTGCAAATGAAATTCCTATGGTCTCCATCCCAAACAACCCATAAAAATACATTTTAGGTTCAGTTAATGCTTAATCATATGCTAAGTGGTAACCGACGCGCTTTCCCCCCTACCCCTTCCAATGTCTCTATTTTCTAAAGAGCAGGGCTAACAGAAGCACTGCGCCACACATGGGCATTCCCCGTTTAGGAACATCCAACTCTTAGACGCACTGCCCCACTCCCTGTTTATCGCTTTGGCTTGTGACGTCATTTATCACTGTTGCGAACGTTGACTGAGCTTGGTTGTTGTTTGGGATGTTGTTGTTCAGTTAATGGGTAATCATATGCTTATTGGTCAAAGACGTTCTGCCCCACACACAGGCGTTTGCCATTCAGGCCCTCCTCCTCACTCTTAATTTATCACTTTGGCTTACGCAATCTGTACCGTGTGAAAAATAACTGTCCTTCATGGATGACGTCATTTAAGACATGCCTCTACGATGACCACGTAGAGCAAATTGTTATTCGAGGCAACAATGTGCCAAGTTCTTTTCAAGGCAACAACGTACCAGTTTCAACTTCTAGCCAAAGAATTGACACACTCGCCCGTTTTCATTGTAGGGGTTCTCCTTCCTGGGGTCGTCATTTTTTCATTTCTGCTATGGGATTTTGGTTTATAATGTAAGAGGTTTATAATGTAAGAAGTGTTGGCAGGAGTCCCCTCTTCTGTCGGTTTCCCTCGGTCCAAGGCACTTTGGTGCAGTGTTGGACAGGAGAGTACGCCATCTGTGGGAAAAGTTCTGATTTTCGGATAAGGTTGGTAGGCATTTATTCAACATTCATCCACCGGTCACTAACGGGCAAGAGCAAGATCACGTGCAAAAATCGATGGCAGCAGATTTGTCCAGGTGTCGCTTGGGTCAGGCTCCACTGAATGGCTACCTAGCCCGACAGGGGGTAGTTGTTTTCTCAGCGTGTGTCTCCACTACTGTAGATGAAATAGTGTAGCATTATCAGCTTGATTGTGTATTGTGGTTGCTTCCTCGCGTCTCCTTGTTGGACATTCTGGGAGTGACCCCACACACGGTGGTGCTTAATCAAAGGAACTTGAAAACTGTTGTGGCTTTCTGTGCTCAGTCTGGTAAATTTGCGTGATTTTTGAATTTGCGTTTTTGGCGTTTATTGTTTTTGCATTAGTGTAGTGTATTTCAGTTGTATTTTTAGTGGGCGAATAACCCATGGGGATTTAGCTCCGTAAATAAATCCCATCCAGGCAGTTTTTTTGTTGCGAGTCTGGTCGATTAGGAAACTACTAGCTGTAAAGCCCGTCACGAAGACGGGCAACTCTAGGAGTACAACTGCCACATAACAGTGAAATGTGTAATTTAAATAATTCCGGTTCTTGAAGATGGGTAATTGCAGTAAGATTGCTTCGCTCACTCAATCCATGTATCTTGTGATTCATTTCACCATCCTTCATTCATTTCCGTTACCCGGGAGCAGACGGTGTCTTTCACGTCCTGTGGCCTGGTTTGTTTCTTTCGCACTGAATCCGACTGCGCATTTTTGGTGTCTTTGTAAGCTCTGTAACCCGGGAGCAGACAGATATTTTTTTTTGATTTTTCACTCAAGCCCGATTACGTGACTTCATGAAACCAAGTGTGTAACGTGCGTAACATGAAATACAAGATGCGCTGCATGGCAAAC
>JAHWFP010224387.1:0-29015 GCA_023313725.1 Lithobius niger | reverse complement strand
GATTGAAACCCCATTTGGCACCGAACCCACAGACATGGGAGCCCCACCGCCCGAATACCTCTTGACATCTTGGTGCCCAACATGGGGCTCGAAACCTCAACCCCAAGATTAAGAGTCTCGTGCTCGTATGGTTGCCCTAACCAGTCTTTACCATCAGGTTGCGAGACTGAAGATTGACAGCAAAGAACAGTTGCGAAAACATCAGAAGGCCGACCTTTAAGGGGAAGATCTCACCGACACAGCTGAATCATGTCAACCACTTCATCAAATACACGACAGATTGGTTTACTATTTGGGCAGAGCAGCAAAAAACAGACGCGGCAAGTTTGATCACCTAAGACTATATGTTGCGAGTCAGCTGACACACTTTTCTTGGGTGCTGCAACCAGTTTTCACCATCAGGTTGCAACCGAGACTGAAAATTGACAGCAAAGAACAGTTGCGAAAACATCAGAAGGCCAATCTTGAAGGGGAATATCTCACTGACGCAGCTGAATCATGTTAATCACTTCTACCAAATTCACGAACAACGTCCAGGAGTTATCAAGATGCTGGAATGTCTCAGGACAGTATCCTACTGGCCAGGAATTTTCAGGTCTTGTCACCACTGTTGGTGTGAGGTCTTGTCACCACTGTCAAATCTCAAAACCCACGCAGCAGCAGAAGAAAGGTTTGATGGTTCTAGTTATTCCTACAGCTGCAATGTCTCATGTAGGGATTGATTTTGTTGGACGTCTCTCAGCGACAACTCAAGGGAACCGCTACATCCTTAGCATTGTGGATTACTTTGCTAAGCGGGCATGGTTCATCCCAACTCATTGCACGACGGCCAGAACAGCAGAAACTCATCTCCTGAAAGTAGTAGGGAGAACATGAGACCACTGAAAACACTGGTCTTAAACAATGGGCTCGCCTTCATTTCGAAGATGATTGAAGCACTTGCCAGAGAAGACAGACATGCAACTGCATAGGATCTGTACCTATCACGCACAATTGAATGCGATGGAACGCGTGAACAGAACTTTCAGAACTCACTGCATGTCTTTGTGGCCATGAAACATAATGCCTGGGGACCTCTACTTCCAAATATAGAAGTCACCTTACGAACGACTGCCCACGCAAGTACGGGGAACACTTCTTACTTTCTCGTCTTTCGTCATGATCCCTGGAGCGATGTGAAAGTGGTCTGCTTACCACAACAGCCACCGAACCAAACACTGGATGACCACAAGAAGCGTCATCAGTGCACTTGAATGACGTCAGAGACATCGCGCAAGCACATCTAACAGAGGCAGCGAGAACAAGCAAGGTTACCTACGACAGGAGATGAAGAGATTCTCACTTTGTTCTCAACAAACTCGTGAAGATAATGGCATTGTCAAGTGCAGCGAAAGGCATAACGAAGAAGCTGTCACGACTATTTCTGGCACCGTACAGAATTGTTCTGCAGAAGGGACCAGTGAATTATAAAGTTCACAACATAACCGATCTGACTCGACATCAGAACAGTAAACGTGGTAGACATTAAGTCGTACTACGACCCAATCAATCCAGAGAATGAAGCTGACGGATGTGATGGCCAAGATAAAGACATTCTCAAGGACCTCTCGAGGACTCTCTCAGCGATCGTCAGAGGGGAAGCTGGAGATGAAAGGCAATGCAACAGGAAGTATACCAGTGGCAGAAGACGCTAGAGTTGCCACACACTCCATAATACCCACTAGTTTCACTCGTGAATATGGCATGCTCACCAAGACTACCTCAGGCACCGGGGGCAGTGAAGGGACCGTTCAGACCGTTTGCAGGGAAATTGGTAGAACTTCATCCTGACTTCATGAGACCATACGAGCTAGTGAACAGGAAGACTCAAGTCTTTTACGGGCACGCACGTATCTCCTCCGGAGATCTGTGATCAGATGCACGTTTTTGACATGACACCATTGGACAATGACTGGACACCGGTCATGGCTCTGCAACACAAGCTGGTAAAGAGTACTTGTGAACGCGACAGTGCTTCTGACAATAAACTTTCCGTTGTTGAGGAGACAAGTGATAACGACAGTGTATCTGGAGATAGACTTTCAATCGTTCAGGAGAATGGTGAGCAAATCAGTGCTTCTGACAATAAACTTTCCGTTGCTCAGGAGGCCGATGCAATTGATAAACTCTCCGTCGTAGCTGAGGTGACAGATACGCAAACCAGCTCTGATTCAGCAAGTGAATTTCGAGCCCCTTTGGCTTTCCGTCACAAGAATATTGTAGTCACATTAAAATAACATTTGAAAGGTCCTAGGCCGTATCCATACCTCTGTTTTATTAGTTATAGAACTTGAAAATCAGTTCATTGGTTCGATCTCCAGGTGAGGGCAAAGAGTCCCAACGACGACAACAACAGCAAGAAATAACCATACTGCGGACGCTGAACGGTTCGATTCTTGTCATTAAATTTTTTCTCAAGGAAATAGTTACCGTACAACACGACTTCAAATACCGAATTTCGTTGGTCTATGTCGATTCTGGGTGAAACTAGGAGTTCAAAGTTTGACGTTTAACATGGAAGTCCATGCTGAGGCTTACATAGGACTGCTATCGTGGTACTTGATGCAGTGCACTGCTTCATCAAAGCAGTTCCCAATATGGTACATTCCTGCCGCTTGGCTTTCCACGTGTGGCACAATTTTGGATCATCACTTCAGAAACGGTTTCGATACACTACTCTAACCTAAGTAAATATTACAAACGATATTTTGCGCAGGATGCTCGAATATTTTGAGAAGGTATGTCCTTTTAATAATTGCAAAAAAACGCTCGAATCCGTTAGGGCATTATTTATCAATTTGATTGATTAACCCTGTTTCATATCACGTAGTACTGCGGCAGCCAAACCAGAAGGGAAAAAAATCATCTACCAATGCGCATGGCCAGCTTTAGGGAATCAGGGAATGTTTTTTGTATTAAAAAAATAAAACAGGAACTGAATTTTTTTTTTGCCTTATAAAAACAAAACAGGTCAGAGTCCGAAACTTCTGTGTCAAACCTACCCACCGACTAATTTTGTCTAGGCGCCATACCCCAAGGGTAATCAATTGAGCAAAGTGAGCAAGCATAGCTGAGTGGTCAGAATAGTTAGCTCCCAAGAGCGGATCGAATTTTTAATGTTTTTCGACACTTAAAACGATTTTTTCAATTTCATTTACCTTGGAGGGGCTTACGCCCTCTTTCTTGGATCCCCTTGTTGGCTGAAAACTAAGTGAATATGGGATTGAATGTCACCTGGTGGGTGCAATCTTAGGGCCCTAAATGCTGTGCCAACTCCAAGGCCAACACAAATAACAAGTTAGATTTAATTGCCCTCTGCCCCATCTATCTCAGAATGGAAAGAACTCCATATAAAACAAGTCAAGAATTTATAGTGTAATGAAATTTTTGCATATTAAAGGCATCACCTTTTGGAAAATGGTTTAGGAATAGTTTTGCAATCTGTTACGGATTTATTTACTACTTTTCTTTTCCTTTTTCAGATATTCTATCGTTCCACTCGACCTTGCTTTTAGGTAGTCTATAGCATAAGTAGCCATAAACCACACATGGTTTTTTAATGGGGTTACTGTTGCCTATAGTAAAGGCCCTTTATAGATAATATGGAAAGCACACTCGGTAACAAGAAAAAATACCACAGTCATTGTATATACGCACACGGTTTTCCTTTATTTTACTATTTTGAAATGCTGAAGGAACCAGTTATATGTGGTTTATGGTTTGTATACATTATTGTTGCGCTATTATGGCATTTACTTTTGTAAGCCTACGGGAAAATTTACGTGCATTTCGTCCATGTTGCGATTACTATGAAGCTGTTGGTACTCCATACACTTGTAGCTGCGCCTGCGCCACGTTATCTTCTTGACCGCCAAATTTGTCGACCGCCATTGAAGAGTTCCCAGCTCACCAGTCACCAGTGCGCCAAAGTTGAATTTCGTTCGCTCCACGCTGTTCTTTTCACATCCGCCTGCCAAGCTGAATTTAATAGGGTAAGTGTACATATTTAAAACCGTTTTATAGCTGTATTACATGTTGAGTTTAGAATGAAGAGATATTTTCAAATCACATTTGTGTATGGCTCGATCAGGTCAGCAGGCATGGATGTCGGAGGTCGGATGCTGTTGGCCTGCACGTGGGTTACGTAGCTTTCTCGTAATTTTCATCAAGAAAGCTAAATAGTTGCACGAAATGTTAACCACAAGCTGTAGCAGTTCGTTAAACAGTACATGTGTTACAGTACCTTGGCTAACGTGAAAATATCTTGTTGAGTATGATGTGTTTAGCTCGATGTGTTTAGCAGGTTAATACGGGAAGTAAGCCTAATCGATGCTTATGCATATTCCGTGACAATCTAGACACGCTCCAAGTTAGGCAACAATCATCACAACAAACATCACATCAGTTCAATTGTCGAGGTTGTAAACCATTGTAGCGCGGCGCTACAGCGTCAGTGTTTTATATCTTGAAGCATATTTGGGCAGATTTCAGGTACTTGGGGAAAAATAATAATGCGGTACAAAAGCTTAAATTGTGTTGAAATCGAGAACAATGACCCACATGACAAAAATTAACTCGTGTAGGAATGCCAGCTAAGCTGCTTTCAATGCAAAATCTGACCCTCAATAACGTTGTAAATGTGTTACTAGCTAAAAGCTAGCTAGCTAATTCGCTCATCCCCATGTTAAATCCCATAGGGTGATAATTCATCGATACCGAGATAACAGGGAGGCTTACAGCTATGAAATTGGACGAATGGGTGTGTCGCGTACAGATTTGGGACTCTGCGCGTGACAAGATCGTTACCTAACGTTGGACCGATATTCCACCGAGCCGATCAGCCACCAAAGATACACAACCGAGCTGCATCCACTTTTCTTCACGCCTGCCAGACTCAAGCTGCAAATTTCTGTGTGTGTTCAAACAGTGCAAACACTTTTTCTCAGTACACGCACGAACCATAAAAAAACTCAAGTAGGACACCGATTCAAGTGATTATTAAAATATCGATTAGATAATATGAACACTCTCACGGGAGCGGCAGCGAAGAACTTTCATAATATACACCAGCGCCGCTCTGTGATTAACACTTATCCCAGGAAAGCAGATGAACAATAGAGAATTTTACAAACATTCAAGAAGAAAAAAAATTAGTAGTACTCAAGAGAAGAAGCACACTAATGTGAACACTAATCAATTTTGTGTAGTCCTGTATTGCTCTACCACGCACATCGACAACATGTCGAATCTCGAAAAAATAGTAAAACTACTATTTTTCCCCACCATAATAAAAGGATTAGAAAGTCAGTGAATCTGTTACAAGCATGTGTGTTGTTTAAACGCAATTAATTTTTCCAGCATAATGGTATAGTTCCGGGAGAATAACATTTCGTTCCATTCCCTTGTAACGACAAAAAATAGCGTCTTTTCGTAAACAGGAAAAAGGAAAAGAGCGACCAACACGGAAACGCCCTGCATGTGGGTTTATCCCCCTTATCCGGCCCAATCACTGAGGGGGAAGAAAGAAAAAAAAAGAAGGGAATAATTGACCGCATTTTTTAAAGAACGAGAAAAAAAATACATTTCCGTGGTTGTTGTTATTTTTAGCAAACACTTCCCTATAAGATTCGGCCTTTCCTTCTAGTAAACTACTGACCCCTACAAAAAACAGAGTCAATACCTTTTCCTGTTTCCGACCTCAAATTGTAAGCAGTCTACGTCATTCTCCCCCATTTTCCATAAAGAACGCCCCTTGTACCATTCACCTAGTTGCTGAAAAGCATTATATAATATACCAAACCCCACCCCTAATCACGTGAGGATTTTGACCCTCAATTTTAGACGAATCAAGGTACAAAAAATACTTGGTCACCTGGTTCGAATCATGACCCCTCTCTCTGATATGTTCACATATATGTCACTGGGCGGGGAATAATGAAATAAATATATATTGGTTTAAAACTTACCTTCAGGGCATCCAGTGGCCAAAGAGTTGAAACTCCATATATACTGGCACTTTTCCGTCAGTAATTGTCTATCACCAGCTTCCCGAAAGCAGATTGGTCTTATTCCAAAGCTCGTGGACAAGTCGGTCCACTAGGCTCTTTTTACTGTGTGAGACCCACTGTTTATCTCACAGTCCAAACAGTATAAGAGCAGCTACGATTGTTTAAAGTTTTAAAGTTAAACGTGTGAGCAGATATTCCCAAGCCAGATCGACTCTTTGAACCATAGAGGGACGCCGGTTGAAGAAAAACCATAGGAAATTAAAATCCACTCAACCACTGTGTGACGGTAAGAGAAAGACTTGTTTTTTGCACTAAAGGTATTACTTGAGCCATTCAGAACATTCTTTTTTTGAGAAATTAACTGCTGAACCAAGGTAAATTAAATCGATAAAATGTTATTTACGGGTGACTCATATCGATTGTAAGAAACTTAATGTAACTATAAAGAAAGAGAGAAGAAAGTAAATTGTTTTACAATTAAGTAATAGTCATACGTTTTGACTGAAGGGATAGTCTTTTGTAGAACACGATACAGTGCACAATAGTCATCCATAGCCCTGAACATGTTTGTTGCCTGTTGTCAAATGAGTTGAATGATTACCTAACGAACTGTAAATTGAAGTACGAATTCCAAAACTGTTAATAATAAATAATTTTATTTTGTGTAAGGACTAGTTGTTTCTTTTGTGCAAATGATCTGGTAACACCTGTCCGGAAAACCCCATTGAGACGCAGCAAAATAGGAGTCATTAGTTTAAAAGTGATTAAGCATTGATGCTTTCCCACCTTGAGTGAACTTCGCGAATGAGAGTGTGTTTCATTGTGGAAAGATAACAAATAAATTTTCCTATTAAGAGTCTTGAAGACGACGGATAGGTGGTGCTGCGAATTTCACAATTGGAATAATAACACACGTCTCGGCTAGCAAATAGCTACGCGACAGGTGCAGTACAGTACGAACTGCATACCTTTTATGGTTTGGAGCCTGGGGACGTTTCAGGGATGTCGTGGGAGGGCGCGTAAGTATGAAAATATTGTTATAACCATTGTTAGTATTGTCAGCATAGTTTGTAATTGGACGGCCAAAGTTCGGATAATGAGAACGTGCATACTGACATACGTGCCTAGACACACACTAGTGCATCACAATAAATCTTAACAACGTTGCAAAGAAATTGTATTCACGTCCAATTCACGAAAAATAAACCAACTGTAAAAACAAAGCCAAAAACTGGTAAAGAGGCCACTAAGTTGAGAGTGGTTCGGTCCTTCACAGGAGTGATATCAACACACCAAAACTAACTAAGTATTGTAATACAAATAACAACAAAATTAAAACCAAACCAAAAACCCATAAAGAGGTGACTAAGTTGAGAATGGTTCAACCTATAGGCAAAAGGTAGTAGCAAATTGTTGAAAACCAATTTCTTGTTGATGTGGCACTTTATAGTACACATCAGTTCTGCACAGTAGTGGAGTTGAGCCAATACACAACTTTAAAAAAAGGAGTGATATCGTATTAAAAACCAAAACTGGTAAAAAGGGCAGCCAAGTTCCGAATGGTTCGACCCTTCAAAGAAGTGATATCAACCCACCAAAATATTCGCCAACTTAATCACACCGAATAATACTTCGGCGTTAAATGAAAACTTGAACATTGCTACCAAAAGTAGCAATGTTCTAGTTTTCATTTAATCTTCGAACTATTAAGCGGTGCGATTAACTTGGCAAATGTTTTGGTGTGTTGATATCACTCCTTTGAAGGGCCGAACCATTCGGAACTTGGTGGCCCCTTTTACCAGTTTTGGTTTTTGAGATGATTAGACCCTACGTACTAATAAAAGGATGATTTTACAAAATTTCGGTGTTGTTCGGTAGTAAGTTTTCGGTGTGATTTAATTTATGAGGTCTGGATCTAATTGTTGTTTGTATTGTTATTTGTATTTCGTGGAAGTCTAAGTTCTTGGAGACTGTTATCGTTGTTATATTGTTGATATTTTTTTCTTATTGTTGTTCACAACTGCAGTTTTATCTGTTATACTATTTTTGTAAAGTTTATTTACTGTTTTTTTTTTATGTATCGTCAAAGTCATAAGACAATGACAACAAATTTGTTGTTTTAAATTAAATTCAGTCCCCGTAGCAGAATTAGCGCGACAATACCTCGCTGACAGTGGAATGCTGCCGTGGACAAGTTTTGGACAAGTTTTGGCCAAATTTCTGCAATTTCATCAATTTTTGACCGATTTTGACCTTCCAATACACTATGTTAATTGTCTCGATGATACCTTTTGATTGGTGGATTGGCCCGATCAATAGGGTAAAGCACTGAAAAGTTATTTAATTAAAGGCTGTGTCTTTGGTCCTGGTGACAGGATACAGGTTTGAAAGACTGGTTCCGGAAAATTTGTTGAAAACTAGGCCTTGATCTTGTTACAAGTAAAAAAATATCTGCCTAATCACACAATACTTAACCTAACTTAACCAAACTTAATCAACTCGTTAAGTAATCTTGAGTTGGCACTAGTCTTGACGTATATGGCCTAAAATTTAAAAAAAAAAATAAATAAATAAACTAACTTGCCTTAAACTGGCACTACAACTTTGTCTCAAGTTGCAGAAGAAACGGGTAATTTTGGCTGGACCCGGAAGGAGGGGGGGGGGGTTGAAAAGGTAGGGAAAGATACATTTTGGGTGGGGTAAGGGTAGGTGACGTTTATGGTGCAAGCACCGGTGATTGTTCAGTGCAATAAACGTTGTGTAACTAGCATGGCTAGCCTATCATTAATACAAGGTCGGTTTTGGCGTTATTGGCGGAGGAAGATGGTCTGGGTTTAATCAGGAAATGCCAGGAATAGGGGCTTTTGCCCGACATACTAGGCTCATTGCACGCTTGGTTGGATAGCCATTGTAATTCTGCATGCCACGACGCAAATAGCTTGTTTCTAGCTAGTACCCTTCCCGAGATAGACAATTTTAGCATCAGGGTTTGTTAATCAGTAGCTGTTAATGGCCAGTAGGGGTAAAAATCAAATTGCCTACTGTTGAATATCCCTCGCCATCTGGCGAGTGGCGACCGGCATTGGTAAAGGTTGAATGGTGGTGCGTTCCCGGCAAATTGAAAACCAAGGGCACACCGAAAATTTACCAAAGTAAATTGGCAAACACAAGTACAATGTTAGATACCGCATCGAAGGCCAGTAGGTGTTTGTGGGATTGACCCTGCAACTGGAGAGGTCTTCATGGTTCCTGAAAGTAGTACTGCTGCACTGCTTCCAGTTATCCAATCAGTACATGTGCCCATGAATGACAGGCTTAAGTTACTCCTGGAAGGCATACAATTGCTTGCGAGATGAAGGTTTCACCCACCTCGTCTGCATTCGGTCCCGCGAGCGAACGCAAACACCGTGTAAATGTACGGATTGCAGCGCTACAAATCGACTGTTTTAAATCGTTTTCACATTGCTGCGCTCTAAAACCAACTGTTCCTGGATGTAGGATGGTATTGGAGCCATTTGGAATCAATTTTTAAGAGGATCTCGGGTATGGGTGTATTGTAGACTAGTTTGTCGAGGTCTCTACTCGCAGAGTTGCGGTCCCAGTAACTCATCCAAAATAGGCTTGAAACGATTACCGACCAACCGGGACTAGCATTAATAAAAAATAGTTAACATGTGGTACGTAAATAGTAAATAGTATGATGAAAACTGATTAGGTGCAGACAATTTTCCTCCGACAGTTGGTGTCGCAGACAGCTGCAGAAAGTTCCGCATCTGGAAATGGTATTAGTTTTGAACGAAGGTGAGCAATAATGTGAATGATAATTAAATAGCGGTTCTTCCGATTGGCGTCTGCAGTTACACGCTTTTTGGCAAACCTTGTGGAACAGACAGGACGGTAATAAATTGGAGGAGTGGCACTCTGCGTGTCGCCGCAGTTGCCGTGAGGAGGTAGTGTTGGCCCATTTGCGGATTGGACACACCCGAATTATTGTTTCGGTTTGCGGGGGGGGGGGGGGGGGGACCCCCCCGGAAGATATTGGTGTCGACGACCACTTACGGTACGGCACTTCCTTGTTGATTGCCGCCATCTTGATGGTGGTCGTCGTCGTTTCCATCTTCCGCGTGACATTACGCGTGAATTGGGCGATGAGTCTGTCCTCCTGTCCGGTGTTTTTCAATTTTTGCAGGAGGTACAGATGTATGACAAGATTTAGATTAGGGGTTTGAAAAACATCTCTGTAATGTGTGGTGCAGTGGCAACCCGGACCACTGCTCTCTGACTGTGGTTGGTGCTAATGACCAAGCTGTCGACGCGCCATTAAGCCTTAATCCCCCCCTCCTCAGATTGGGGGTTGACGAAACAAGCAGCTTACGAATCTGCTACATGGACAAGTGGAGTCGGGGGGGGGGGGGGACGGATCACAGGGGCTTGTCGCAATATGTGTGAACATCTGAGCCAATAAATCTGGACCTGCACGACACACCATCTTTCTAATTGCCGTTTCGAAAACGTACCAGTAAGTGTAAATTTTTGCATTCAGTTCCTGCAATGCTGTCTCTCCCTTGAGGTTTTTTCTTGGTCAAGATCTGGCCAGCTGCGCAACCTAACTGCATATGCGTCATACACTGCCCTCCTATAAAAGCTTTTGGGTGAGGCAGCTGTCATCTCTTTTCTCAAGCTCTCGTCGCATTGTTTTCTCTCCCACTTCAGCCCTGCCTTCGCATCGAAAGATGAAAGATTCCGAAAGACCGAAGGCCCTTCGTCTTCCGAAGATCAATTCAACAGACCGAAAGACCCGACGGACCTCGTCTCCTCCGGCCTGCCCTCCTCCTGTGGATCCCGATGTTGTTTGATCTTTGCCTCCTCAGAACACATCGTCTTCATTTCCGCCAGCTACATCCACCCGTGCTGCGGCATCTCCTGTCCCGTGCGGTCAACATCCATCCACCTCATGCCTTCACCCCGAAGCGCAAGAAGGATAAGAAGCTTTCACGCAACCAGTCAGTTCTGCCGATGCGCCACTCGACCTCTCGTCCCACTCCTCACAGCAATCGTCTCATCCTTCGGCCATCACTACCGGGACACAGCAGCTTTCGGCGAACGACAACGTCTTGATGGATCGTACCATAAGGGACTTCAGTTATAAAGTCAAGCCTTCGATCCCTGCACCACCTTCATCATCCCACAGTAATAGTTCTTCATCTGACAACAAGTCTGCCCGGAAAAGAAAGCAAGCCACTCTTACTCCCTCATCCAATAAACATTGGGCTAATTTTCCTCTTCCTAATGCTGACCCCATCTTTCATCAACCTTCGGCCCCGCCTGCACGACCATGCATTCGACCTCCATCTTGACGATGACCTCGACTCCGCTTCTGTCCTGGAAGAGTCTCGTAACTCGAACATCAATGACAATTACCCTCAGGTCAACTTTGGACCGGAACCTCAGAATCAATTTAAGGACACTTTCCACGAAAGAACTTCCACTTTGAACTTTGAACTATTCCACGAAACACATCCTCAGGAACCAGTGTCTTTACAAATATGACACCCTTTTCAGAGGACTCATGCCGCCTTGGGCATCTCATCTGGACATCTCGTGCAAGCCCAAGGCCTCTGCACCCAGGCGACAATCTAACCCACCTTTCCACAAACCCATCACATCCAAGACTCACCAAGGTCGCAACGAATTCAAAAACAAACCTTACTCTCACCATTCGACTTCCAACTACAGTTCTGGCTGAGCTTGCTCTTCTAAGCAACAACCGACTCTTTCGTGGGAACCAATCTCACTAAGGGAAAGGAAACAACAAGCGCAGCACCACCGCTGCTTGCCGCAGCAGTATTCATCTCCGTGGAACAGAAGCAAGTTCCGGAAAAGCCAATGATGACTTTTCTCACTTCCGATCGACGCCGACACTTCCTTCCGGCTTGGAAGAATTTGACGTCGGACTCAACCATCCTGTCAGTAATCTCCCAGGATTTTCAACCAACATTTTTACGAAAACCTGCTCTAATCTTGCCACCACCTTGGGAGTTCGCACCAAAACCATTCCCAGCTTTCTCAAGAAATCAACGAACTGCTCCTCAAAGGTGCTATCCGCCAAAGCCCAAATTCACTCCAACAAGGCTTCTACAGCCCAATCTTCCTCAGACCAAAAAAATCTAGTGGTGAAAGGCTAATCTTCAATCTTAAACCGCTTAACTGCTTCATGGAAAATCATCTCTTCACTCAAACCCAATGAATGGACCATCTCATCGACCTCGAGGATGCCTACCTCCATGTTCCCCTCCAAGCTTCGGTACATCACCTTTAATTTCACGAACGAAGGCAAAGATTCTGACATTCCAATGCCTCCTATCCTGACTAAACGCCCACCCCAGAATTTTCACTCATCCTCAAACCCATACTGGGGCTCCTTCAAAGTCAGATTCCATCAAGTGCATACCTAAACGATTGGGTTCTGAACGTCTTAGACCAGCTTCAACGCATTCAAAACAGGGACCCTGCCATAAACCTTCTGAATAGCGTAGGTTTCAGCATCAACTTAAAAAAACCAAGACTTGCTCTTTCCCAGACTTCATTTCCTTGGAGTACTCAACCAAATTTTGGCATCCGTAAAGCCTGCTACAGACAGAATCAAGAACCTTCAGCAGCACATCGACCCTTCCTTCAGACCAAAGTCTACTCCTTCTCAGACCTCAACTCTCTCATAGGGAAAATGGATTCCATGGCAAATCTCGTCCCCTACGGCAGTTGGGTGACTCGTCCTTTTCACTACTTTCGGACCGACATTTGGAGCTCAACTCAACCAACCAAGAAAGCCACCAACCCGACCGGCTCGAACTAGCCTTGGAAAAGTCTCCAATTGTGGACAAACCTTCACAATCTCTAGAAAGGCGTTCCTCTCCACGAACCTGCCCTAGACCTTTACCTCCTCACAGATGCATCCCAGGAGGGGTGTGGAACCCACATCAATCAATACAAAATTTCTGGAACTTTGGCCTCTCACCACGAAAGACCAAATCAACGTGCTGGAACTAAAAGCCATTCACAATGCACTCTTCATTTTCAGCACCTTGTATCAGGCAAAACAGTCAAGTCCAAGCAGACAACACTGCCATTGCTTATAGCTGCAAAGAAGTTGGAACCAGCTCTCGTCTGCTGATCACGTCGTAAATCTTCACACTCTGTCAAACTCTCAACACAACCTTTCTGCCACTTCACATCCCTGGCAACAGAAATGTTATAGCAGATACCCTTCTCACACCAAACTGTCTTTAGGGGAATGGACTCTAAAGCAATTTATTTGCGAATATCTCTTCATCACATGGGGTACACCAACGATCGATTTATTCGCCACGAGGCACAATGCCAGACTTCCCATCTCATCAGCCCGATCCCAGACGATCAAGCTTGGGCTGCGGGTGCCTTAACTTATCCGTGGAAGAACCTGGCAACTACCTCTTCTCACCATTCAAATTGCTTCCGACGCTCATTGAGAAGATCAAACAGACCCAGGGTCTTTTCCTTCTAGTAGCACCGAACTGTCCAGTATCCCCATGGTTCCCCCTTCTACTAAATCTTCTCATAGACCAACCAAGAAGCCTTCCAAAACTCCCAGATCTACTATCTCAACGAAAGGGAACCAAGCTCCACCTGAATCCCAACATTTTACACCTGTGCGCCTGGCTACTGTCATCAAACTCATCAAAGAGGCAGGCATTCTTGAAGAACAAACCACCAGGCCGCATTGTTTTTTACACCCTTTCTAGTCCCTCCAATGTATACGGTGTCGCAGTAACCAACCATCACGAATGTGAATTGTGTGGCACTCGCTATTTGGCCGGTAGACATTAAAATGCACTCGCCATTGTCTATTACCTCCTTGCCATGTAAAAACAATTTTAGCAGTTGTGCTACTGCTTAATGTTGAAATATTGTTTGCATTAATCTAAGCCTCCAATCAACTACAGTGGCTAGCAACGTTGTAGCACAGTTGGTTGGAGAGCCCTTGTAATTCTGCACGTAACGCCACAAACCGCTTGTTTCTAGGATCCAATTATTTTGTGGTTGAATGGTTAAGACTTAGAAAATTTTTCACTCCTGACGGTGACGAATAAACCACAATGGCATCAAATGGTACACGATATAATTTTCGACAAAATAATATAAAATTTTTGTCTTGATCACCTAAACAGACATAACACGGATGAGAACAATGAAACAGATACGTTAAAAGACCCTAAGCTCCGAAATACTTACAATACATTATTAAATACACTTTGAAAACCCACGGCTGACTGGGCACATCTCCCACGAACCGCCATGTTGGATGTTTCTAGCTAATACGGTTCCCGAGATATGACAATTTAAGTATCAGGGTTTATTAATCAGTTGCCATTTTGGCGAGTAGCTCTAAAAACCAAGTCGCCAACTGCTGTATTCTCCTCGCCGTTTGGCGAGTGGCGACCGACATTGGTGAAGGTTGGCAGTAACCACACTGTAACGCTTTTGTCAAAAATCCTTGGTCGTCCCATGAGACAAGAATTTATGAGACAAAAGTATTTGTCCACCCCTCTTCCCCTCAAGATGCACTGAACTTTCTCGCTTGTGCCAACACAGTAAGTAATTCCTACACCTTTTCAGCTCTTGTTGTTCTCTCGTCACCTCCTTCTCTCCACTCTTAGCTCTACCATAATAATAATAATAATCTTTATTGTAGCACGTGAAAGTACATACGATCGACAAAATTCAAGAATAAAAATTGATTGGGCCCAGGCTCTAAACCTCGCCCTTTGTGGCACAATCAATTTTTATTCTTGAATTTTGTCGATCGTATGTACTTTCATATGCTACAATGAAGTTTATTATTATTATATTACCACTCCCTTCTTTCATAAGACGGTTGAGTAGGTCTGGGGGTATCCCATCCTGATGAACCTGCCTTTTGCCTTGTACAACTGGCTTTTTGCCACTTCCTCTGTCATTGAGTTTCTTGCAAGCTGCACGAACTCGTTCCAAGCTACCGCCTTTAGCTGGGCCCTGGGGTGTCCCGAAGAAAACGGTATTCTCTTTCCCGACACCGTAAGGTTTTTATATGGACTGTATTTGATGCGAGCAGCACATCCAAATATGGGATACGTTTTTCTTTCTCGACCTCCACAGTAAAACCCAACTCGGCCCTCTATTCGTTCACCATCTTCATCCCTCCTGTATCTCTTCGCGCCTAAGGATCGCCAAGATGTCGTCGACGAATCTCTTCCACGGCTTAATAACGGGCTTAGTCATCATCACAAATCTATCCAGGTGTTGCATTATCATTTCTGTAATGAGGCGTGAGCGTGAGCTGGAGTATCCCATAGGGGCTCCGCTCAGCTGTCGGGAAGTTTTGCCTCCAAACTCCACATAAATTGAGGCCAGGAGCAGGGCCGTAGCGAGAGGGGGGCAAGGGGGGGCAAGCTGCCCCCCCCCCCAACTTTTGCCAAGTCGGCAAAAGTCGGCAAAATGAATCACGTGTGGGTCATAGAAATTACACCGCCAAAGTTAGCCTTTCTTGCAAATTTTCTCTACAGATTTTTGTGTACAATTTAAAAAATGGAACTAAATATTTCCGACAATCTGACTATTATTTAGCATATTAACCGACTGTCCGACTAACTGACAGCTAAAGGTAGGGTGACCTTATCTGAGAAAGCATAGTTTGATCTAGATTAATTCCATCAACTCTCCCTTCGTATTTCGGTTTCCTTAAGTTGATCTTGACTGCATATTAATGCAGAGTGAGAAATTGGGAATTCCTTGCTTTTCAATAAAATATTTTCTCCGGCTGAAAGAGGAAATAATTCTGGAAAATCCCCCCCCCCCGATCAACCTGTTGCGAACTCACTGTCGGCAAACCGACAACAGTCAATATGTCACTTCGTTCTCATCTACACGACCGTCAAAATGAGTACGGGCAATCTTGGTACGGGTAGAAAACCAAGAATGCGTATTAAGTTGGAGTGCACTGCATGTAGTTTTGACAACGATTACCGTAACGATTGCCGTTGGCAAAACGGTCCAACTCAGACAAACTGATGCTCTGTCAAACCCCTTCGAGTTAGATGGAGCAGAAAAAAGGAGAGGTAGTCAACAATTTTTCCAACCTTAAACCGTTGGATACAAGTTATAATTTGTCCTAATTATAGCCAAATCAGTTAGTTTAACAGCCAACCGAGCAATTAGGTATTGGATATAAAAAAAATACGAGGCTAACACTAACAGCTACCCTAGGATAAAAAAAATTTTGACCACTAAAAAATCCGTAAAACATTTGCCGGCTCTAGCTAAAAAAAAATATTTTAACGTTTTAAGATTGTGTGTTGAATACTGCAAAATAAGATTTCTACAAAAAGGGTCTTTTGTTACCTTTTTTTCCGTTCTCAATTTGTAGGATGGTGGAAAAGTGTCTTTTGCTACCTTTTTTTCGTTATCAATTTGTAGGATGATGGAAAAGTGTCTTTTGCTACTTTTTTTTCCGTCAATTTGGAAGGACTCCCACTTTTTTTAGTTTTCATCAATCTGGAGGATGGTGGGAAAGTGCCTTTTGCTACTTTTTTGCATCCTTTTGATACCTCCATGATGACGTGAGCCTAATGACGTCACTTCCACTCATGTGATCAAAGTGGGGTTCCGGTTTTCATCAATCTGGAGGATGGTGGAAAAGTGTCTTTTGCTACTTTTTTTTCGTTTTCTTCTATCTGAAGGGGGTGGAAAAAGTGCCTTCTGCTACCTATTTTTTCGTTCTTAATCTGAAGGATGGTGCCTTTGCTACTTTTTTTTTGTCAATTTGGAGGGGAAGTGACGTCCCACTTTTTTAGTTTTAATCAATCTGGAGGATGGTGGGAAAGTGCCTCTTGCTACTTTTTTGCATCCTTTTGCTACCTCCATGATATGTCACTTATGACGTCACAGTGGGGTTAATGACGTCACTTTCAGTCACGTGATCAAAGTGGGGGTAATGACGTCAGTTCTGATCACGTGATCAAAGTCGGGGTAATGACTTCACTTCCGGTTTTCATCGATCTGGAGGAGGGTGAGAAAGTAATACGGATGGGTACTGACGTCACAGGGGCGGTGTGACGTCATTACCGCCACTTTATAGTTTTCATCGATCTGGAGGAAAGTGCTTTTTGGGATCCTTTTGTTACCTCCCAGTTGATAGGACGCAATAACTACATCGTGTTGCTAGACAAAACTCCCAAGTCTGTAAAGTTTTGTTGTATCGTCCTCTTTTCATTTTCGGTTATAATTTCTATCTCCATCAATCCCCCTAGAATTTGCATAATTTCCTCTTCATGATCAACTCTTTCCCTCAACAATAATCCTACTCTCAGCCTATCTACTAACGTATTCGGGTTGTTGTAATCTACTTCATCGGACGCTGTTTCGTTCAACCATGATTCTTTCGACTCCAAATTATCTGGCTCGTCTGACCTTGAGTCATTCATTTCCGATGTCCCAGATACGTCCGGTCCCGATTCATCCGACCCAGGTTCATCCGACCGCGATTCTTCCGATTCGTTCGTCCCAGATTCGTCCGGTCCCGATTCATCCGACCCAGGTTCTTCCGACACATTCGACTCGTTCGACCCCGATTCGTTAGACCCTGATTCGTTGTAATCTTTTTCATCTTCCAGCCAACCACTTTTCTCCTTCTTTATTTCCTCCCAAATTGGTTTGATAACACGCACGTACTTGTAACCACGATTCGATTTGGGCTTTCCAAAGTATGGGTCGTAATTTCGATATAAGGCATTACTGTCTTTCAGAATCAAGCCGTATGATGCCATGACTTCGGGGTCATACGTTTCGTACTGCAAGACTTTTTGAGTTAGTAAATTCCACAGCTCATTTTTTCCATGGTACTTCTTTCCTTCCAACACTATGTCGTTCTCCCATATTTTGACAGTTTTGTTGCCAATCATGAGGTCTCCCGTGTCCATGTTGTACCTTAATCCAAACACATGATCGTTTTCGTTCGGCATTTTGAAAAATCTATGCAAGTAATATCTCGAAGTCTCCCCAATCTGTGGCCCTTCAAAAGAGCCTTTAAAGAGCGAAACGATGCTGGAGGAACTCGTCTCTGAGGGGAGCGGATCCGTTTTGATGCATTAGGAACGTAATCCTCGTGTTTCCGTTTTTTATGGTTGACTTCCACATCATCTTCCACGTCGTCTTTCTCCTTCACGTTGGTTATACTTTCTAACGGAACTAATAATGGGTCGCTCATCTTTTTTTCCCCGTATGGGCACTCCAAACTTTTTTACCAGTTGTTAATCAGATCTAATTGTTTATCTTCCATTTAATAAACGATAATGAGAATCTAAACTTTCACTTGAGTGGTTGTTTTCATCACGATCTACATCCGTTTTCTTACCTCATCTAAGGTGTTGATCGAGGATAAACCCCAACGGAAACACTCAAAATATGAATGTTATACACCGTTTAATCACACATTGGTATTGTGGCTACGATCTACACCCGTTAATACTTTGTTTCATGAGAGTAAAGAACTTTCAATATACTAATGATGAACGTATTATGTACGTTTTAAACTTGTTCCCATCACGATCGAGATTCATTTAGTGTGTGTCCCCACACACGAATTAGCTGATATGACCTTAACGTGAACTTGTTCATATGACATTATCGTGAAGTTGCTCATGTGGCATTAGCGAAAAGTTGCTCATATGACATTAGCGTGAAGTTGCTCACACGACATTAACGTGAAGTTACTCATATGGCATTAATGTCAAGTTGCTCATATGGTTTTATCGTGAAATTGCTCATCTGACATTAAGGTGAAGTTGCGCATATGGTATTAGCGTGAAGTTTCTTATATGACATTAGCGTGAAGTTGCTCGCATGGTATTAGCATAAATTTGCTCATATGACATTAACGTGAAGTTGCTCATATGGTATATGTGTGAAGTTGTTCATATGACATTAGCGTGAAGTTTCTCATATGGTACTAACGTGAAGTTGCTCGTATGATATTAGCGCGAAGTTGCTCATATAGCATTAGCGTGAAATTGCTCATATCACATTACCGTAAAGTTGCTCAAATGACATGTGGGGCCCCTCCAAATTGACGAAAAAAAAGTAGCAAAAGGCACCATCCTTCAGATTGAGAACAAAAAATAGGTAGCAGAAGGCACTTTTTCCACCCCCTCCAGATAGATGAAAACCGGAAGTGACATCCCCACTTTTCATCACCTGACCGGAAGTGACACCCCCACTTTAATCACGTGACTGGAAGTGGGGATAATGACGTCACTTCCGGTTGTGGGTGGATGGATGGAGGGACAACTCATTCACGTTCTTGCCCTACTCAGGGCATGGAATTTATTTTTTTTTATTTTTAAAAAGCTCTTTTCCTCCGGTTCATATATTTTCTTTCACTTTTGTGGAGCCTAGAAATGTCTAAAACATATTGTTTGAAGCCAAGAAAGGTCTTTGAATATCCAAAAATCCGTCAGCTTCCGGGGCTCACAGCGCTCCCCCAGACCCCCTAGCTGCAGTGGGTAAGTCGGCAAGTTTAAGCAAATTTTGAAAAAAAAAGTCGGTAAATTTTGCCTCTGTGCCCCCCAACAAAATGCCCTTCGCTATGCCCCTGGCCAGGACAACGTTCAACATCGCTTTGGCTCTTTCCCAAACAGCCCTCGGAATCTTGATCAAGCTTGCCGACTCTCGGAACATCTCTAAAATCAGACGATGTGATAAACTTGGGAATAGCTTTGTCACATCGAAAGAAACAAGGTTCATCATCAGTCATCCGAATCTTCTTCAAACTGTTATATATCACCAGTGTGTTTAAGTCTGCATGGGCTATCCACATATTTTTCCAAGCTTTTTGCAATTTCCAATCCAAACGATGCGCATGGCTGGCCTTCGCAGAGGTAATAAGCCTATAAGGCTTTCCTTCCTTATGCAATTTGTTTGGTTCAAATTCATCAAGAAATCACCACATCAGAAGATTGGAATCGCTGGCAATTTGGACACATTTGGCAGACAAAAAGCAGCTCATGAACATCCAAGCCCCAGCTACACCTAATATTCAATACTTGTTGCACGCTGACGTGAAGGAAAGCTTCTTGAGCGAGTGGGGTGCGCTTTCTTTCAAATATCGAGGGCTACTCGTGCGGAAAAAATCAAATCGGGGCAAGCAGAACAGTAATTATGTAGACCGAAAATTTGCTATTACTGAAAGGTATTTTGTGTTTGAGAATGAGCGAAGATAATGGAAATCAAGCTTACAAATTTGCTGGACACTCTTAAAGTTGGTTTTGATATTTTTAAAATCCATCCTGCTTTACCCAAATTACTAATCTTCTTCACCAACCTCGTCTATCGCTCAGACTTAAATTCCATCTTCAAAGCTGCTGGCAAAGCTCACCTTCTTAAAGATTTTCGGATTTCCACTCTACTCAAATCCTACGAAGTAGAATGTCCCTCAATCCACCGCATCTTCCCGGATTGGGACCTTTCATTTGTCCTGGATGCTCTCATGAAAGAACCATATGAACCATCCTAACAGACCACATCAACCATCTCACACGAAAGATAGTTTTCCTAATTTCCCTGTCAGCGAGCTTACGATGCAGCAAGATGCAATTACTCTCTAGTGGCCCTGCTTATTGCTTCTTTGTCAACTGCGATTTATCCACCTGAGGCCACGTCCAGACTCTCGCGCCAAGACGCAAAGACCCTCCGAACCTTCAAAGCCAATCATTATTCCTGCACTTGCAAATATTGGCGATGAACCCGAAAGAACACTTTGTCCACATCGAGCTTTATGCTATTACAGTAAAAGGACTGCAGACAACGAGTGTTGAAGAGGCCGCATTCAACTTTTTCTTTCGTTTACAAAAGGAGTAGAAGACACCTCGGCAGCAATAATCGCAAAGTGGATCAAAACCATTATCAGCAGAGCCTACAACGACCAAAATGTCAACTGTGCAAACCAACCCTTCCAAATGTCAATCCAGTAGCAGTCGCCACTTGGCCAGTAGACCTTACAAAGCACTCGCCATTTCACAATTTTTACTCGCCACATACCAAATACGTCTTGGATGATGAAAGGTTTTTCTAATTTATGCATTAACAAAATTGTGCAATTTTCTTAAACTCCAGTATTAATGCAGAAAATCCAGTTATAAGCCCTTATAAATCTGAGCATTCCAGAGATACCTCTTTTTTAGTGGCATGCTCTGTAGCTAGTCGCTGATTTGGCGAGTAAGGCTAAATTCCAAGTTGCCAACTGTTGATTTCCACTCGCCAAATGGCGAGTGGCGACCGACATTGGGAAAGGTTGGTACAAACAGCAATATCTAAGTCACAGCACACGAACTCTGGTCACTCCACATCTTGGGCCTTTCACAGCCTGGTCTCCATTGATTTTCATTTACCTGGATGATTTTGTGGTGATCGGTCCGTCCGCGCCAGTGTGATGTGCGGAGGGCATTGGAAACTTTGCGGAGGTTAGGTTTTTTCGTAAATTATGGAAAGAGTGTTCTGGTTCTGTCGCAGGCTTTGCAGTTTTTGGGTATGACGTTGGATCTAAAAATATCCTGTTTTGTGCTACCTCCAGAGAAACAGGCTTGTATGTTACGGTTGGTTGCAGCACTGCAACAGAACCCGGTCACTGTAGTTAAGGAGCTTCAAAGGTTGTAGGGTATAGCGGAAGCTTGTTGTGTGCCATGGAGAATGGCAAGTTGCACACAAATTGGTGGCAACAGGACCTAGTGACCTAGTATCGCGCAGGGGTGCAAGGAGGAAGCCTCTCGCAAAGACTTGTGAGGCAAAGACTTGTGAGTCGCCCGGTGGTAGCCATATCCTAGGTCTTGTGGAGGCCGCAGTAGTAGTGACAACGGACGCTTCGGACATGGGCTGGGGAGCGTCTACAAGGGATTTGCAAGTGCAGGGAAGGTAGCAGCCCATGAAGGCTGCCTTGTATATAAATGCGAGAGAATTATTGGCTATGCTAAAGGCGCTGGACGTATTTGGGGTCCTAGTCAGGGGACAGGTCATGTTTCCTGATCTCCATCCTACATTTTTCTTTCCTCTCATTAATCCGTCTTCTGAATCAAGCCTGAGGTTTCCCTTTCGTCCGATCTATGCCTTACACTCGTTGACTTAAGTCCCTGTGCTTCTTCTTGTTGACTGTTAAGGCTCCATGGCACTTAAAAAGAAGTGTCCTCCCGGAAGACCACTTCTCGTGCCAGCCCATCTGCTGCTCACCTTGATGTTGTCATCGGCCTGTCGTTCCCTTCTCAGGATCCAAACGCAGCCTCGTCTCTCCTTTGGCCAGCTTGGATTTCCCTTTCGTTCCTTCATAAGTTGAAAACAAGTCCGTCATATGGCCTCATTTCATCATCATGATCGCCTAGGATCTTCTTTTCGTTGCACCTTGAATGACTGAAGTACATCAACGAAAAGTAACAAGACTGTCAGACGGACTCGCATTGTCTTTTTGACCTCCAAGATTCTCTCTCTCCCTCATTATCACAAGTCAACGGAAAGATGCAAGACCCTCATACAGCCGCTTCTCTGAACGTGGCTGCCTTGGACCTCCCTTTCGTTCCGTTATGACTTCCGCTCATGAAAGGTTCCAAGGAAAATTAATGAAAACAAGCAATACCCTAATGCGACTTTCCCCTGTTATCGCATCTGCTTTGGATCTTCCTTTTGTCCCATGACTGAAAGCGAGTTAACTTAAACAAGCCAAGGACTTCATGCGTCCTTGGCCTTTCACCCTTTCGTTCCATCATGGAAAGCCGAGAGCAAGTCAACGGGAACAAGCAAAACACTCAGCAGCTTCATCTCTTCATGGTCATCCAGGATCCTCCTTTCGTTCCTTTTTGGACGACTGAATGCATGACAACGAAATGTGTCTCAAAATGTCTCATTTCGACCTTTTTGGGCTGCTTGCATCTCCCTTTTTCTCCACCATGAAGGACAAACCATTTTAACGTGATCAAGAATCACCATCATACTGACTCGTCCGCTCACTACGACCGCCCTGATTTTCCCTTTCGTTTCAACACGAAAGGCTGCATGCGATGCAACTAACGACCTTTATCCATTGCCTCCTATCTTTATGGCCGGCAACATCAGGCCGAATTCCCATCAATCAAACAAAACAACCCACAAGACAAACACTCCTCATAAAGCACCAACTCTTTTCGTTACTGCTTCTCACAACGGTCGTGACGTCCAACCACCTCCCAGCCATCAATTATTCAGCCTGCAACAACGCCTTGGCTCAATCGACCCTTACATTCCAACGCAGCAGATGAGGGAGTTCTTTCACACCCAACAAAATAAAGAAATTATTCAGGAAACCAGTTCAACGCACCCTCCAAAGTTCTTCCAACAGCCAGACCCTCGGTCTTTTCAAACTAATGTCATCGGACCATCAGCCTCCCCCCTCCTCCCTTTCATCCGAGCCCTCCATCACTCTCCTTATCACTCCCCGCAAGTTTCCAGCTGTTCAACCTGTCATCTTGTCCTTAGTCTGAACTTCTTGGTAATAGAAAAAAAAGTAGATCTGCGTTCTCCTGAAATCGGCCAATATGAAAACTGTTCACTCACCTCGTTGAATCAGCATCACATCTTAGCCGGATGACTCAAACAACCATTAGTCAATCTTTCGTGATTCTGTCAACAAGGCTTCTTCCACGCTCTTCCAAAAATCTACCTGAGATCACGAGAAGAAAACTCTTCTCTTTTGCCGCGACTCCAAAGACACGTTACCAAAACCACAAAAGCAAAAATAAACATCATCACACGGGACGACAAGACGACGCCCAGCATTTTACCCTTTCCCGACAACAATAAAACAGGACTCGAAATAAAGACAAAAGAATAAGAGGGAGAAATTAATCTCCGACCTCCACAGGTACGGGCATCCTCTTTCACATCATGCCTCTCGCTTCCACCCACCCTCTTTCGTCATCAGGCCTCGCCACGGTCTAACATCACTAAACATGCCCACTCTCGACAGCCAACAAACTCTCCCAACATCTTTTGTAACTCTGCTTGGAGGAAAAGTTTCTCAGGTGCCAGTCACGTCAGTCCACCTTCACGCATTCGCTAATAACTAATGGCCATCTGATGTTACTGAAATATCGTGGTGGAAAGAATAATGCCCTTTACAAGACGATTCATCTCTCCCGAGATCTATCTGTCACCCGGTTGATTTAGTTTTGGCTCCCGCCCCCCCCCCCCAATACCTTAAGGTCAGAAATCGTGTAGTAGCTTCCCTCCCCAATCATTGTTTCCGCTAGAAATTGACTAAAAGCTTCGAATGTTTACCGAATTCAATGTTTTATCCCTTCAAATCTTGATTTCTATATGCATACGAAAATAAACATTACCTGGATTTTTAGCATTCTCCTTCCACTTTGCTATTCGATCAAGAGATTAAAGTTCTTGAAGCCTACCATCCTCACGACCCAAGGCACATCAGTTCAGCGCATCCCTCTGTCTATAAAAGTGCCGTTGGCTTCCGTGGTTTTATCTTTTCTTCTCTGCGTATCAACCTAGTTGGATGTGCTGTTTCTAGCTCCTGGGAACTCGGGGTTAAAACACTGTGGTCTGAGATACTGCGGTCCATGTTTTCCCCATTCACTCGGATTGCCAGGGACTAAAGGTGCACCAAGGGAGGTGTCAGCCCAGGTGGCCACTTCGCCCGTATCATCCTTCGAAATTTTGTTAGATGACCCACCACCACCCATGTCTGGACTTTCTACCTTGTCTGCAGCCTGTCCACGGTCACTTGACGACCGTCCTCTCTCGACCGGCGACCTCTCGCAAGGCCCCTCCCATCAGGCCTTCTGTAACCGACAAAGCCACACTTGGCACGGCCACTACAGCTCCAATTCAATGTGGCCGGGCTTGGCCCTTGCTCGATTTGTGGTCGCTGCAATCCAACCTCTTCAAAGCTAGGGAATCATTTGCTCGTCTGAAGCTTCCAGTGAAAGCCAGGCGTTCGGCTGAGAAAAAAAAAAACCACGTCCCCCCAGAGGGACCAGTCGACCTTTCGTCCCGGTCTTCACGACTGTCAACCACTCCGCCTCCGTCTCTTAGTGCCGACCCTTCCAACGAGCCTCTTTCCAAGGAACAAGTTCACGAACTTATGGAATCAGCTCTCCGTTCCTTCAAACGTAATTGAATGGCTTTCCCTCAATGACCGCTACCGTCCCAGTACACCCGAGATTTCATAACTGCTGCTTCAGGGAAGAAATTGTGGTCATCACCCGAACCGTCTCTTTTACAAGACCCTCTTGCACCAGTTGCACTCTTACTCAAACATTCATTAGCTTTCCAGCGTATTTGACCTATCATTATTACAAACTCTTGACAACTCCGGTTTGGCCTGGTCACTTCTGATGATCTATTCTTGTCATGCCCATTTTGCGGCGTCTTTTACTGATGACCCCGACCCTACGGAAACCCTCTTCCAGACCCCCAGATTGCTTCCTCTACAAGCCTTCAACTCCAACGCCCGAACCTTGTAAAACCTTCTAGGAAACCTTCTAGGGAAAGGCAAGCCATTAGAGCTTGACAAGGACCCTCCTCCCCAACGACTTGGTTGGGAAACAGCTTCTTTTGCCCAACAGGGGATGGAACTGCAAACCCTAAAAACTAACATTCCCCTCCCCGGTTCAGAATTCCTTACAGCAGAAATGAAGATGGGCCGTAGGACTGCTCTTTTCATTCCCAGCAGATCCTCGTCCCGTTCTAACTGACAACGACCACCTTCTACACCTGGGTCTTCGTGCGGCCTCTCAAGCAGACGCCTTGAACCCTGTCGCAAATGCTCTGTGTGAGAAGCTCCCCGTCCTAACCAAAAACCTGGCTTTTCTCATCAATCAAGTGTCCGAACGGCTTGGTTTGCGACCTTTCATTCCACGAACTGGTTCACCAGGGCCCTTTTCAATTCTGCACTCCTCCGTCGGGAAGTAGCCCTTAAGACGACACCGAACCTCAACGACTCAACACGTCACATATTATGCAATCAGCCCATCTACGAGTCTGACACTATTTCAGTGCCTCGTTATGAAACTCGCCCCACATCTAGACATCGCTCGAAAACCCAAACCATATCTGCCAAAGTCATCACGATACCCCAGAAACTTGATACATCCCTGTCTTACAGACACAAAAGTTGGTTAGCATTTGCCGTCCTCCTATGTACGTTACCATGAACTACGTCCCCCGTCCCCACCGCATTCTGAACAGATGCTCTTTCGGAATAAAGGGCGAGGTCGAGCTCCAGGATGCAGTGCCGACAATCCTATACTTTCACCTGGACCTAAGCAATTACACCCTGGTTGCTGACAATTGCTATGCGCGACCCTTCCAGTCGGGGGTAATCTACGCCAATTTCTTCCCGCTTGGCAGGCTCCGACTTCCAACCCTACTGTTTTATCCATCATCAGCAAAGAATTCCGCCCACGTTCCTTCAGACCTCCCCTCTCATGGCTCCTCCATGCTCCACCGCCAAGGCCGTCTCCGGTCTCATAACTCGGGCCGCCCAGGTTTTTACAGTCCCGTTTTCCTGTGGCTAGAGAAGACGGGATTTCAGACTAATTCTCAACCTTCAACCGCTAAATCAGTATATTCACAACGACCATTTTCAGATGGAGACACTGGACTCCATTCACCATTCACTCTCAGAGCCTGACTGGAAGATTTCCATCGATCTTGCAGACGGCTATCTAAACATTTCACTTCATGCGTCTGTCCGTCACCTCTTCTGATATATTTACGATGGCACGGTTTTCAAATTTCTCTGCCTCCGGTTCTGCTCAATGCTGCACATCGTATCTACATGACCATCCTAAAACCAGTTGTAGCAACCACTGGCACACCCAAAGGGGGGGGGGGGTCAGAAGAGAGCAGTTGCCCCACCCAAGACCCGAGAATAACAGTTAAACTGAGCACTTTGGATTTATTTTCTACTGACACAGAAGGCCCCTCGTTTTCGCGTGAAGAAGGATAACGGTTTACATTACTTTCAACAACCCAAATTCGTTCTCCGAGCCAGTCTCTCCTCGAACCCCCCCCCCCTCGCCCATAGGGGTGTACAGGGAGAGGAGGGGGAAAGGTTAATTTCATTTTAACTCGGGGAAATGGCTAACGCAGGCCTTTCGCTTGTGGCATTTCGTAATCAGGAATCATGAAAAAAAGTCGGTCGTCGCAAAATAGGCCCTACAGGAAACCTCCCGTTTTCCCATATGGCTTACGTCCGTCACCCAAAGTATGAAAAATTATTTGCATTGAAGAGGGACAAAGAAGTACGGAGTTTGCTGCCATTAAGAAAATTTCTAAAATCAAGCTACTTAAGTGCATGAAAAATCACTGACATTGATAAAATTTCGAATCCAGTTTCATTTTATCCATTCATTTTGAGCACCAGTAGCGCTATTTCACAACCGGGATTTTACGATCAATCTCCTCCAACGCCTGGGCTTCGGCATCAACTTTCCCAAATCTCAGCTGATCCCATCCCAACGGTTCGTTTTTCTAGGAGTCTTCTTCGAACTTATCGAGACAACAGTACTGTTTTCACTGGACAGGAAGTCCGTTCTCGTCGTAAAGCTCTGGGAATTCCTTCGCCTCCAAATGTATGCAATCCCTGACCTCGTTTCGCTCATATAGTCACTTGATTCTGGCCAACCTGGTCCCATATGGCAGTTGGATGACCAGACCCCTTCATCATTTCTGCATTGAGGAATGGCCAGACCACCATCTTCTATTTGACATCATGCCCCGAAAAATTCATCAAGCATTCCCTTTCGACACCCTGCTCTGGTGGATTGATGTCTCTACTCCAGCACAGGCGTACCCCTACACAAACAGACTCCGGACCTGCACCTCTTAACAGATGCTTCTCTCTGTCCAAGGTTGGGGAGCTCACATCATTATGTTGTTTTCGGCACATGGCAATCGCACGATCAGGATCACATCAATGTAGTCGAGCTCCGTGCCGTACTTCGTGGCCTTCACAACTTTTGCCATCTCCTACCAGGAAAGGTGGTTCAAACCCACGCTGATAATACGACGACAATGGCCTATCTCCAGATAGGAGGGGGAACATTCTGATCCTGCACACTCCACAAAGTCACGTCGGACATATTTCGCCTCTGCATATCTCTAAAGACGACTGCTTCCCCTACACATTCCGGGCAGTCGAAATGTCATCACAGATTCCTTATCTCGCCTGTCTCTACTGACATGGGAATGGGCTCCACAAGACGTACACTTGCGAATCTCTGTTAATACCTGGGACTGTCCGATGGTGGACCTCTTCGCTACGAGGCACAATGCCAAAATTTGCAATTTCGTCAGCCCAATCCCGGACGTCTAAACGTGGGCAGAGGGATCTTCTCTTCGGGTACCTCTCCCCGCCGTTCAAGATTCTTCCTCTGGTCCTTCGCAAGATTGTCCAGTCCCCCGGATTATTCATCGTGGTAGCACCAAATTGGCCAGCAGCCACGTGGTTACCTTACTTAATAGATCTCCGTCCACCTACCACACTGCTTTCCAGAAATTCCGGACTTGCTCTACCACCCTCGGGGTACCAGGTTCCACCAGCCACCAAGGTCACTGAAACTACATGGGTGGCTACTATCATTCGACTCCTTGAGGCAATGGGCATTTCTGCAGAGCAGGCTTATCGGATCGCCTCCCAAGCTATTCGCTCTACAACCAACAAAATGTACAAGTCGCTGGCGTCGATGGTTTCGTTAGTGACTCCCGTGGAAGGTTAATCCCTCTCTTCCATACTTTCCGACCTTCCTCAATGACCTCTTCAGAGAAGGCCTTAGGGCTCAACAATCTTTGTCAACCTGTCGGCCCTAAACTCGTGTTCAAAGCTGCAGGAAGCTTCGTATTTCTGCCCTCGTCAAATCT
>JAHWFP010224386.1:0-21102 GCA_023313725.1 Lithobius niger | reverse complement strand
CGAGACACAACGAGGGGGCGTCGGACAAACGTCTAACTGGAAAATCGTCTAATGGGATAATTGTCTAAAATCTGCCTAAATAAAAAATCTGGAAAAGCATCTAAACGGAATATCGTATAATGGATAAACGTCTAACTGGACTAACGTCTAATTGCGGTTTCTGATGTTATATGTATAGCCGCGGCGAGCGCGGTAGCGTGAGCGAGGCAGGGATATTAGACGATTTTCCTTTATACGAATTTCCAGTTAGACGCTTTTCCATTATACGAATTTTCTCTTAGATGATATTCCGTTATACGTTCTTCCAATTATGCGATTTTCCAGTTAGACGATTATCCCTCGCCCCACAACGAGGTGTCGGGGGGGAGGGGGGAGATAATCGTCTAACTGGAAAATTGCATAATTGGAAGTATATGTATACCGTATAACAGTATAACGGAAAATCGTCTGACAGGATATTCGTATAATAGAAAATCGTCTAACAGGAAATTCGTATAATGGAAAATCGTCTAACGGGAAATTCGTATAATGGAAAATCGTCTAATGTCCCTGCCTCGCTCGCGCTACCAAGCTCTCTGCGGCTATACACATAACATCAGAAACCGCAGTTAGACGTTTATTCAGCTAGACGTTTAACCATTATACGATTATCCATTATACGATATTCCGTTTAGATGATTTTCCTTCATACGGCATTCCGTTTAGACGATTTTCCAGATTTTTTATTTTTGAAAATATTAGACAATTATCCCATTAGACGATTTTCCAGTTAGACGTTCGTCCGACGGAACCTTTCCAATGCCTTATCACAGCTTGTGACAAAACATTATTATTATTATTATTTTTCAAATATATCTGGGTCAGAGATAGAAGAATACATCTGATGATGAACGGTAATGTAAAGTATGTACTGTCGGATCTTGAAAAATCTTGTTAAAACCTCGCAGCAAACAAATGGAGGAGATAAATCAGGATGCAGAATGGGATTACCAGACAAACGAAACCGATGATAATTTCCCAGACTATCATGGAAAAAGGAAGAACATAAATAAAGGTGACGCAGTTCTAATTAATTGGCCAACATGTAAACATACGAAGCTGCAGAAAAAAACTCTTGACTTGTTTCAAGCTGAAATCGAAAAACCATTGTTGTCTGGGACTTCATTCATTGCTCTTACTGAAATTAACATAGGTAATGATGAACTTATTAAATCTTACCAAAAACCAAAATCTGTGAAAGGGACCGCCAAGTTCCGAATGGTTCGGCCCTTCAAAGGAGTGATATCAACACACCAAATGTTTAGATTTGTGACGACAAAACTAGCATGCATCCAGATGCGCACGTCAGTATTTGTCCGAACTTTGGCCACCCAACCAGAGACGATCAATGACGACAATACTAACAATGGTTATAACAATACTTTCGTACTTACGCGCCCTCCCACGCCATTCCCGTTACACCGCCAGGCTGTAAACCAAAAAAGGCACGCAGTTTGTATCGTACTGTATAGCCATTCGTCAAATTTCATAGCTGGAAGCCTTACAGCAGAACAGGTATGGAGCTTGGAAGCAAGATAGGCAATTTCTACCTCAGCCGGCCTTGGCTTGAGAAACAAAACGCGTTTCTCACTAAAAGGTCATTTAGGAAGCCTGTCATTATTTGCAATCGGGGAAGGGGGGGGGGAGAGGGTGTGGTGAGGACAAAATGAAAACGTGACCACGAAATTTTCGATGACCTTCCCCCTCGAAACCCTAAAAAAAATAAATCTAAAGGTAAAAAATACTGTGACCACTCCCCATCACCCCCCAAGCCCGCAAAATATTCACTCTGCACCGACAAGTCACCGACAAGTCACAGTCAGCCTAAAATCAACCCATCACGGTGCCACAGAGATAATGCCAATACCCTAAAACACACGAATCTGACATGAAGGGGTGAGGCAGGTGGGCACGAGACAAAAATATGTTTATATTTGAAGGGTTGCAATTAATTGTGTTTACTATATGATAGAACATGAATGAACATGAACATGAATTAGGCAACAAGTATTTAATTTGCGGCCCGGAATTTGGGTTTGTTCCCAATAAAAACGTTAAAACATTAAAAAAGGTGGGAGCTGCCAAAAATTGTGGACTACACACACTGCCATATTGGATGATTTTTCCAACATGGCGGCTGTGTGAAGTCCACAATTTGTGGCGCATCACCCACTATTTTCTAGAGTTTTAACATATTTATTGTGAACAAGTCCCAAAAACCGGGTCGAAAATTAAGTATTTGTTGCCAAATACATGCTCATATGAGTTTTCTTGCCAGTCAGATGGAAGGCACCTCTATCATAAAACTTCTAAGCTGCAACTCATAAATTAATTTTTCAAGAGTAATTGTATTTAGTCTTGGTTTAGCCTTTTTCTTTTTCAATTCAACTTTTTTTTTCAACTTCGTTTTTGAAGGGAAGGCATCATTTTCGGTACCCTTTCCCCTTTCGGCGTCCCGCGCCCCCCCCCCTCCAGTACTGTAAAACACCGAGCAGCTTACACCCAGAAGCTTTCCTTACATCCATCTTGTGTGGAGTTGCATACCATATGTGTGATGAACACAATGTTTGCTGCCCACACATCATAACATAGTCAGCACCTGAGAGGCAGAAGGAGCCAGGAAACGAGGCTTTTTCAGAAATGTTATTGTGCATTGGAATCATACTGACAGCGTTAAAACCATGTAAACACTTTACATTACGGGCGGTGTCAGAAGCGGAGGCGTTTTTTAACAATGTAAAAAAATGTTATAGGCTGTTGAAAGTGTCCTTTTTGAGAACCAACAGTGACCTTTTTCTCCAGTTTGGTCAGTATATTTTCCTTGCGACCTCCCTTTGACGGGCACTAAAAATGTAATCCCATCCCCTGCCCGAGTCCAAACAAAATCCATGATTTCACCTAATTTTCCGCGCCCCTTCTCCCCCCCCCCCAACCCGGCGACAAATAATGACCGGTCCCTCAACCGGTCTCTAAACGCTGCGAATTAACCCACAGCTGGGGTCAAAAATGACCCAAGGTCGTGATTTTTACTAAATTTCAATATTTAAAATTTATTTTTAGGGTTCATCTGTTGTGACATTTCATTTGAATGGTTTTCCAAGGTGTTCATGAAAAAAATATATATTGGGGGGGGGGGGGATGTATTGTTTGCATAATTCTCTTCAAAGTCGTTCAAGGTAAAATACGACCCCACATAGCCCAGTAATTTTAGGTTAGCTTTAGCTAAAACTTGGGATTAATCCAAAGAAAGCTGAAAGTTGACACATAAATGGAGCTACCAATGGAGTATGGAACATATACTAAAAGTCCACTGGGCTAAGTAAGACGCTTGGTTCCTCCAGTACATTGGAAAAAGGATTTAAGTAACATTTCATCCATAGATGTAGTAGGGTGGCCAGAGAGTTGAATTGTTCACTTGCTGGGAAAAGCATGAAATTTGGTATGGATGCACATAAAGGGTAATTAAAAAATGTAAAATGGACCGGAGGAAGCGAGCGTCTTAGCCCAGGGGACTTTGATAGCTACTTATGTGTCAACTTTCAGCTTTCTTCGAATTAAGCCCATATTTTAACCTAAAATGACTGTGCTAGTAGTAAGATTCATGTGAAATAGTCCACACAATCTGCAGCACATATGGGAAATTTGTCTGCAAAGAACACCTAGAAATTTTGACGCAATGTGCTAACTGTGTTGTTGATTCAATACAGTAAATGATGGATTTTTTTTCCATATTTGTTCATTTTTGTGTGTGTCCATTTTGTTATTGTTCATTTCCGATCCTTGCCAATTTTTTAAAAAGTGGCAATTTTGTTTTTCAGCTATATATATATTTTTTCTAAATGAAGTAAAGTTAAATTCAGTGTCAAATTCAAATTTCTGTTGAATTTCCTTCAAGTTCCATGTAATTAAGAAATTCTTTCGCAACGTTTCGGAATACTGCCTTTTGAAATTTTGAATTATGGGCTCGGAAACCCCACTGCGTTAAAAAATCCACCCATATGAGACGTAGGGGTAACATGGGCTTGGAAACGAATACGCAGCACGACCGTATTTTTCACACATGTTTATTAAGTAAAAATCCCTACGCAGCTTAATTCTTATAGTTTCCGCGGCCTATCTTGAGTTTCCCCCAGAACGACACAGATAATCAATTGTATGTTTTTGGTAGCAGAGTGCCTTGTTGATATCCGAGATGGCTACAAAAACAATAGCGGCTGTCGATTAATGCAGCCCCCTCCAGGAAAACGTAGCCGCTCATAAAATAACTGCAGGACTCGAGATAAACCGCGTACTCCATAACGTTCGTTTTCCGCAAAATTAAAAGCTAGCTGGTTCGGTATTGCCCGTGTCAGGATTCGGTACGAGCGATATGTAAAAAAGAAAGCGTTAAAACAGTCGTCTTCTGAATGCCATCAACGCCATGCCGTAAATTGTACTCATTTTCGATTGTCAACAAGCGGGCCGACTGTGCTCCACCTCCCACCATGTCAATACGTTCCCCCTTTTTGTCCGACACCCCCGGAGGTGGTACGCACCACTTATACGTGACACCCATCTTCATACAACACCCTCGTAGGTGGCATATCACGGGGGCCTTCTCCCCTCCCCCTCGACCACCCCCAATTACTTTACGCCATTTAGGGGAACTTAAAGGAACACTCCCTCTCTCGGCAAAGTCCTTTGAAGAGGGACCGTATAGCCCAGTCCGGAAGAGAGGGATTGCCCGACTTTAGATGGAATGCAATAACAATTGAGTTACGGCCCCTTAATTGGGGCTGGGGAAAGGGGTCGGCTACTCCCTGAAATACCAACGCAACAAAACCAATACGCTAACTGTCGGTTTTAGCGTGTCCACCTCGGCTCGCCGCGACACCTCACTGTGCTTCTCAAGTTGCCGGGAAAGTTGGGATGGGCCCTAGACAAACGAGACAGATCGGAAGCAATTTGAGAGAGGAATCCTCTCCTTGTGCGGTACCGACGCGGCGGTATCCACTCTATACTCGGGTGCCAAACAACGGGGTGCGGCCGTTATATAGCTCTGTTTATTCTTCCGTTGGCTGACAGCCTACCTGTTCTTTCCCATTCGTTTTCTCCGAAACTCGAAGCCAAGCCACTTTTCGGAAATAAACGTGCTAATTTTAAAGGTCTGACAGTACGGAACTTAGCATTTTATTGACAACTGAAATTTCGGTGTTCCACTTTTGATTTCTCTTTTTTTCTTTGAATTCGTCTCGGTGACAGGCAAGGGCGCCCCTACATTTGGGGCTTTTGGGGCTCAAGCCCCCAACCCCCTCCTTCGCCCCAGAGGCTGGTAGCCCTTTTTAAGCATTAAAAAAAATCTGGAAAGAATGCTGTGAGCGAAAAATGTAAGCTTTCCTTTCCAATAAAGCAAGGGCTGGCGTGAAGACTTCTCCCCAGTGGGTCACGTGATTTCGTATGGTTGATTGGCCAGTAAGTCCCTGCCCTCACGGCAAAATGCCCTTTATAAAAAATGGCCGACATTTAATGGAGTGGTGGTGGAAAAAAGACCAAAAAAGAGTCAGAAACGTCTAAGAAAGTGTTGCAAAGACGGACAGAAAAGGTAAAAAATTGGTAAAAACACACCAAAAAATAAAAGGTTCCCAGAAAAAAAGTTAAGTTGCCCCCTGCTTCGCCGGGGGGACCTGTGCACGTGCCTGATTTTGCCCTTTCTGAGTTTTCGAGACCCCACCCCTCTTTTTTTTTGTCGTTCTGCGGGCGTCCTTAGTGACGGGACGGAATCGCGGACTATTAAGTCAATGCAGGAATGCTACCGGTGTGACAAAATGTGAAAAATTGCCAGTGGAAAAGAAAAATGTGAAAAAATGTGAAAAATAAGAATGTCGGTGTGAAAAAAAATGCGAAACGCACAAACGAAGTAAATACAAACAAATTATCCGCCCTTAATTTTTGGCCTAGAATTACGTGGGCGTGTCTGTTGTGGTTTCTCTCTTGAGTGAGAACTACACAGAGAAATTACAATGGTTACTGGAAGTAAAAAAAATTAATTGTGATATATGAAAACGAAAAAATAGTGATACAACAATGAAAAGTGGGTATGTGAAAAAGTGTAAAAAAGTTAAAAGCAAGTATGTGACAAATGTGAAAAAATGAAATGCGGGTATGGGAAACATTTGAAAAAATGAAATGCGGGTACGTGAAAATGAAAAAAAAATGAAATGCGGGTATGTGAAAAAATGAAATACGGGTATGTGAAATTGAGAAAAAAATGAAATGCGGGTATGTGAAAAATGTGAAAAAAAATAAAATGCGGGTATGTGAAAAATGAAATGCAGGTATGTGGAAAATGTGAAAAAAAATGAAATACGGGTATGTGAAAAATGTGAAAAAATGAAATGCGGGTATGTGAAAAATGTGAAAAAATGAAATGCGGGTATGTGAAAAAATGAAATGCAGGTATGTGAAAAATGAAATGCAGGGATGTAAAAAATGTGAAAAAATTAAATGCGGGTATGTGAAAAATGTGAAATGCCGGTATGTGAAAAAAAAATGGGGGGAAAATGAAATGCGGGTATTGAAAAATGTGAAAAAATGAAATGCGGGTAAGTGAAAAATGTGAAAAAAATGAAATACGGGTATGTGAAAATGGAAAAAAATGAAAAGCGGCAATGCGAAAAAAGCTGGTAGTTCCAGCAGCACCTCTGTATAAACAAAGCTAACTGTGATACTCTCAAGTATTTTTGGACAAACCGAGTTGTCGTACCATGGAACTCCGTTTCTGATGAGGTGGTCAAGGCACCTAATTTATCTACTTTTAAAAATAGGCTGTCCAGTTGTGACCTAAAACGGTTAATGCGCTTTTAAATTTCAGTTTACTGATTTATTGCCTTCTAACTGTCTTTATGTGGTTTTTAAATGTTTTAAAAGGTTTTTAATGTTTTTTTTTAGTTTACTTCTTTAGTGCCTTCTTACTGTGTTTTTTATTATTATTATTAAGCACATTGCTTTGTAACTGTTCAGTATTTTTATTTATTTTGTGACCTTAATTGACCTGACCTGCATGTTATTTTGTATTTTATTGATTCCCTTTAAAATTTTTAAGTTTGGCTGGATGTCAGTGAACCGCAATGGGCCTTTCCCACTCAAGTTGCCTGTGCGACAAAGTTATTGTTATTGTTATTATTTTCTGCCCAGTGCTCTCGTTTTTTTTCCCAGCGTCGAATTTTTCCCCGGCTCTCACCCCCTAAATTAGTTGCGACTGGAGAAGCTTTGAACTTTTTTTTCTTCATTCACCAAAACTCCCACGTCAGTACAATTTACACCAAAATTCTGAACGTTATTGTGTATCAAAATGAAACTTCAGTCGAGTAGTAGGACCTCGCTCGCTTCGCTCGGCCGTTTAAATTAAGGTCGTACCGTAACAATGAAACAAGATCCACGCAGAAAAACCCGCGGATCGAACACGGTACAAGCACAAAATACTTTACGATTTAAGTATGGTGTAAACCTTATTCAGTTTACAATTTTAATTAAATTTTCGGTTGAATCAGTGATGATGTCCAGTTTCCATTTAAACAATCAGTCTAGCATACTAAGTTTCATGTCTATCGATGCAAACCTATTTCGGTTGCCTTTTGGACTAAACATGAGACTGCTTGAGCGAGAATTTCAACCCTTGATTGTTTGAGGCCTACTGCTGAGACATACTGACTCGAATAAATTGAAACGGCCACCAAACAGCATTTAAAATGTAGCCCCCCTCCCCCAAACACATTTTCACAAGCGCCACTGATATTATTTTATTATAAGCTTCGTTTCACCCAGTATCCTATAGTTCCTTTATTCCGTAGGTCTCATTTCCTTTAAGTCCCTCAGGGTTTTCTCATGCGTATATTACATCACATTTTTTGGCCTATTTTTAAACACCCTTCCCCCTCCCCCAACCCTTTGCCTACAATGTCACAAAATTTAAAACACCCCTAATAACTACGCCACACTTCTGCAATCACCCCCCCCCCCCATGTAATATTTCAAAATACTTTACATTTGATTAATAATAATTTGTTCCACATGTCGTTGATTCGCATATTTTTACATTAATTTATTTCTAATGTCTTGTGTCAACGGATTTAAGTCTTGGAGTTTGGTGCATGTATAACGGAGTTGCATATGAACTATCGTTTTCCTAAACAATTCGCCAAAAAATTAAGTCATGCGAACGCCAAAATGTGATGTAAGATTGTGACGTCATGTTTTGGAAACACCCTGTATCACAATTGCCACAATAAAGCAACTACCCACCCACCCACCTTCCAGAGTGTAACGTAATAAATAGATACGGCCATGTAGGCGTAGCGCTTGGTCGATTCTTTGAAAACATTCCCATTTTTAACCCGCAATTGCGATGCTTAATACGTTTAGATTATATAATAATTATAGAGAGCGATGTTGCAGCTGTGCGTGAAAGAAGTGTGCGCCCGCGCCTCAACATTTTCTAAAGTGGTGGAAGTGTAGAAGACCTATTGCGACTATAGGCAGTCGCTGCAGCCGATGTTTTTATCTGCTTCAACAACCCAAAATCAACAAGTCTAAAACAAAAATGGATGGTCGGTCAACTATGGCGACGGTTTAACCGAGCGGTGACAGTGATCAGCGTAGATGTTTGGATTAGCTCGCAACTGGGAAGGTGACCCCACCAAAGTCCCCATCAGTCAATGCGGACAAGGATAGTGTGAGAGACCATCCACTAGACTCCTTCAGCATCCTATTCTTGCCTTCTCGAAATTTTATTAGCTCCTACCACGCTCAGAGATTTTCCCTGGTTTGAATCCCACGGGATGGAGGTTGGCGAACGGGAAGTGGGGGAGGGGGGCTTACGAAAGGCAGCAATGTGCCCCCCCCCCCCACCCATACCGGAAGTTAAGTTAAAGGTACATTCCTCTTGGTCGGCTTTCCTGTAGGACTGAGTTTTGCAACATTACTACAGACGCAGCGTGAAAATGTAGCAACGGCATTCTTTTCCAATTTATTCCCTCGTGAGAATTAACGTACGTTTTGCTACATTCCCTCTAACCTACGCAAATGTTCCAAATGCTATTTTGCGCAGGATGCTCGAATATAGTGAGAAGGTGTGTCCTCGGCCAAACTTGATAAATAAGGCATTTATCAATTAAATGCAATTAAAAAAATTTCACATTGCCTTTTATAAATGTTCCAAGGCAATTCCTAAAGAGAGCTGTTTTTTACAGGTCTCCAACGAACTTGAAGCATTCCCCCCCCCCCCACCCCCTAGACTGCTTAGCTGAATTCTCGATTCCGCGGCCGTACTAACGCATGTGTTAACGAGCGCATAAGCAATTCTCGTGTGATCGAGTACACACGCCACGGGAATGAACCGTACACCGAGCACGCCTCGGGCAGTGCACAATCAGAACTTTTATTGGTGGGTATAGTGGCTGCCCATTCCAGCCACTATATTGGTGGGCCGCGTATCGCGTGGGAACGATAAACAGCCTCACCAATCACAACTGCCGGAAATTTACTGCCGGAATATATGAAAAATGAAGTTCGTTATGTGCGTTGATGTACGGTTTATCCATCCTGCGCGTTGTCAATACACACTAGTCTGGAGCAGTGACAGACATTTCCCGCCATACTGGCACCAGATTGGCACCAGTATGAGTTTTGGAGGGCATAACTACAAGGTGCACTACATAAAAATGGAGGGAAAAACAACGGAAGAGCGGATTTCTTAGGCTTAAAATAACGTTGTTTTCTCCAACAACAAAAATCGCGCGTTTTAGGTCTATGAAATCACTCTTCACAGCATCGGCTTCAGTATGACGCCCTTCTGTTTCTCTCTGCAGTGCCCCTTGCAGCTAACCCTTTAAGGCTCCAGCATAGAGTTATACACAATTATACTACGTCGTGTCACTGCTCTATACATTCTCAGACGCACTTATGAATTCCATTTCTACCTCGTGGCCCCCCCCCCCCCCCACCCCTCCCACTAAGAAATTTCTTGGGTGCACAACTGAGGGCGGAAAGGGACAATTTTGCTAACAGATTGCTACCTTCTTTGACATGTTACAATCGATATGCGTACGAAAATTGAGCCGGTTATCCGGACCTCTTTTCTTGCGTTCAATTTTCAACATCTATGCGCTGATTTCCCGCCGTGAAAGTTTTGATAAATATTTCGTAAAGGAGTGCCATTCCAAGACGGGATGTCCCTTTAAGAGTAGTTTAAGGGAACGTTCAAGCATTACGTCAACAAGAAATTGGCTATTTTCAGCCACATCACCCCCTCGTCATCAATTGCCTACCCCCCCCCCCTCCAGTAGTACGTCATTCCTAACTTTACCCCCTCCACCTCTGGAGGGGATATTTTCTTCTACGTTTATCCCCAGTTTTCTGAGGACTATTTTTTGGGATACATTTTGGGTGTATTCCTGAGGGGGTCTGATGCTTATGTCACCAACTGGCCACCCCCCCAACTCCCCTTCATCACCAATGTCATAAGGAGGCGATCCCCCCCCACCCTCCTCATCTTCTTGATGACGTAATACTTGAACGTTTCCTTACGTCAGTATTTAAATTAATGTTAATAAGTGCCTTAGTGGTATACGTTACTATTTAACCGACTTTAAAAGCGGGAAAACCCGAAACGAGGGGAGGGGGGGCGTGGAAGGGGGGGGGGGAGATAAAAAAAAGTTTTTTCTTTGATTATTGTCGTGACTAAAAGTGGTCGGTCGGCGAAACGACGTAATTGAAGGTCTTTTGCTTTTCAGAATAGGCCAAGATGGAGAAGAAATGAAGGTCCTTTAAGCCATGGTGTCTGGATATCATCAAACACAAAACTATGTCAGGAAAATTGCACCGTTCAACGAGTAGGCAGGTGAAATAGGATCAAATTGGTAGGCACTTCCTACGACAATTCAGTATCTACTTTGAGGTAACTGCTTGAAAAGGAATTGAGATGCACTTTTAATGTTTTTGAAGGTAGTTAGTTCTTTAAGGGTGATGGCCAACTTTACGGTGCGCAATTCCACTACCTTCGGTAGACTTTACTTTATCTTCACTATTGAAGTCTTTAAATAGATGCCATATAAATTAACACCCATCCCATAAGGTACGGAAACCGTTTCTAGAAAACGTGTTACAATTAAAACACGCTCTAGTTTGTATAGAGCAGTGACACGACGTAGTATTATTGTATATAACTCTATGCTGAAGCCTTAATGGGTTAGCTGCAAGGGGCACTGCATAGAGAAACAGAAGGGCGTCATACTGAAGCCGATGCTGTGAAGAGTGATTTCTTAGACCTAAAACGCGCGATTTTTGTTGTTGGAGAAAACAACGTTATTTTAAGCCTAAGAAATCCGCTCTTCCGTTGTTTTTCCCTCCATTTTTATGTAGTGCACCTTGTAGTTATGCCCTCCAAAACCCATACTGGTGCCAATATGGCGGCAAATGTCACTGCCCTATAGTGATTACGAAGTTTGCAATCAGTCATTTGTTAACCTGTGAAGCATCTTTGTTACCCATTTTACAAATATGTCAACGTTATATTATCAAGATAAATGCTAGTGTGTTGCCCTCCAAGTGGAACTACACATCTTTGTTACCCATTGTTACAAATATGTCAACGTTATGTTTTCAAGACAAACGCTAGTATGTTGCCCGCCGAGTGAAACTATAAGTCGTATATCTTTGTTACCCATTGTTACAAATATGTCAACATTATATTATCAAGACATATGCTAGTGTGTTGCCCGCCAAGTGGAACCATAAACCATGCATCTTTATTACCCATTGTTGTATTACGGGCGGAAGTGGAGGTCAGTAAAAAAAAGAGCAGGATGGCCAAACAACACAACAATGCTGTCACCCCTTGGTTGGGGTAACAACCACCTACAGAACGATTCTATTCCTATATTTAAACAGCTAGAAAAGAATCGGGTGGGGTTGGGGTTCAAGTGGACAGTCTGGTAGCATGACTGTCTCCGGTTCGGTAATTCCGGGTTCGATTCTGGCATCTTCGGGATGAGAACAGCCCCGTGGTGTTTCGTGCTCATGCCGATTTTGGCATGTCAAAGATCCTGGATCTTTCGCTTGGATTTCTCCAGCTAAATTGTCCCTCTCACTCATCGGCTACAGTGGACAGATAACTTGGTTTTGGTTTGGCTCCCTTAAAGGGACGCCTGGCCTGCCTTATAATATTACGCTTGCCTTACAACAGCTAAGCGTAGATCACCATCCGCGCTTTTACAGCGCCAAGGTCGGCTGGGGTGGTAGTTGCGTTCCTCGCTGCTGTCTCGGTTGGCTTTGGGAATAGTACACGAAACAGAATCAAGTTAAAGAATGTGTCGTCACAAACCGGAATGATTCTCGTATTTTAACATCACAATTTATAATTTTCTAGGCTAGTGTCTTATAATTTTGCTTCGGCGATCTATTGGAATAATTAATTTAAATTTTACTGCATTAGTCTTTTAGATTTTTGATCTCGTAGTAATTACTAGCAAACGATTAAAATTAGTACTGCACACACACACATAAAACTTCAAGGTCATTGTAGGCGCGCAAAGCATCATATACGTTCTGGAAGAACGTAATTACGTAAATAAAGTTCCCCAATATTAAACAGAAAATCCCCTAGACTCCACATTTAAAAAAGGATTTTTAGCAAGGGAAAGACTAACCGGTAAGTAAATAGACCTTTGCGGCCGTACTTGATGTGGAGGATCTAGAAAAATGGCGCTTGGAGGTATATCCCTTTAAGTAACAACAATGGCTAGATATTCTGCACAATATGCCGTGTCTACAAAACTGTAATTAACCCAAGTTACTGATTACCAGACTCCTTGCCCACAGAAAAGAAGCGTATTAATGTTATGTCTTCATTTAAAAAATAAATATATTTGTTCACGAGGTTTATATATATACGTGGTTTTTCGTGTTCTCCCTACCCTGGCTCGAATTTCACCAGGAAGGGTAATGAGTTTCACCAGGATTCGGTTTTATTCTGCAGCTTTTTTCCCGCGACATTTTTCCCTGGTTGTCCTAAATATTCTGGGGGGGGGGGGGGGCCCCAATTCTCCCCCAACCAGTGTTGATTCTAGGATAAAAAGAGCCTCGGGAAAAAAAAAGCCCCGGAAAAATAAAGCTAACAGAAATAAACGCCCCGGAAAAAAAAACACCGAAAAAAAAGCTGGTGAAAAATAAAGCCGATAGAAAAAAAGCCTCGGAAAAAAAGCTGATGGAAAAAAAGCATTTTTTTTACCGCCTTTTTTGTCCATCAGCTTTTTTTTCTGCACCTTTTTTTCCATCAGCTTTTTTTCCCAGGTTTTTTTCCGAGACTTTTTTTTCCGAGGTTTTTTTTTTCCGTGTACCCCAGTGTCGGCAGTTTGATGTCATGAAAAAGAGAAAATTATTTCTCCCTTTCGCCAAGAGATGGCGTCACTAGTTCCGCCGCGCCAAGACCAAACCAAACATAGGCCAAGGCGGGTGTTGTACTTCGGTGGGGTTATATGCCATAAAGTGCAGTCAGGTTTACAATCTTCTCCCCTCCGAACGCCGCTTTACTTGTGCCATTAAAAATTAGTTGACGTTTGAAAAGGCGGCACGGATTATTTATGTGCCGTTTGAGTGGACAATTACCACGGCATGAAGAATAGGGAGTTGCGGCGGGAAGAGAAAATAAAAATACAGTATAAAAAAAAAGTACCATCAAAAGACGGGGAAATTGAAAACTCGTTGGTCTAGTCGCAGCCGCAAGATTTTGTGCAGACCCGACCTCACTTTCAGCTGCAAAAGTAGCAACTGTTAAAGCATTACCTTTCATATATATATGTAAAAACCTTGATGAGAGAACACCGAAAAGCAGTTTTCGTTTAGTGCGATACAGCAGCCTCAAAATATAACCCGTTTTATCGCGCATCGCGCTTTTAGGGGCGTACTGGCAGTATGGGAAAAGGGAAAATTTCCCATACACCTAGAAGGGTTGCTCTTTCTCGTTTATCGCCCCCCCCCCCCCCCTCCCGCTCTCTACCACCGCCTCTCCACAGCGCTCAAGTTTGAAGGTAGCCAGTGATTAGCCTAGGGTAACTATCGCTGCCTGATTAAGATTCTTCTATTTGGAAAATATAAAGTATGAATTGTTAAATATTGTTGAAAATATTTAGAATGCCTAAATTCGTAAAGAACGTCGAGGTAAATGAACAATGCCTCTGATTTTTTTGGGAAATTATAAATGTTGTAGAATATTTGGTGAAAATACCATAAGCCATAATACCATGGTGAAACTTGTATGTAATTACGAAGCCAGTTTTTTTTTAGCCCATTTGTTAGCTAATGACTACCATGATTTAAAGTAGAAATGTCAACCAAATCTGTACTAAACAAAATTTGGTAAGGATATTGCGTCATTACCAAGATTGCGTCATTTAAAGTCATAACAATCATAAAATTAACTTTCATGAAAATGGGGGGTAGATGGTAAAACTGAAAGCTGGATTAGAAAAATTGACTTGGCTGTTTGAGTTGCTGTTGGACCACTGGTGTGTTTGTGAATTTAAGGGAGCACACCTCTTAGTTCCACTTGCTGCCGCCAGGGTCACCTGTGGAGCTCCCGCGCACCGATAGTTTAAAGGTACAATCCTCCCAGCGCCAGTTTTTTCGATCCTCCACGTCAAGTACGGCCCCAAAGATCTATTTCCTTACCGTTAGTCTTTCCCTTGGTAAAACTCCGTTTTAAAATATGGCGTCCAGGAGATTTTCTGTTGAATAATTGTTAACTATATGTACTGTATCCTACGCGTATATGAACCTTTGCGCGCCTACAATGACCTTGAAGTTTCACCTGTGTGTGCACATGCACTAATTTTCACCGTTTGCTAATACTTACTACGAGATCAAAAATCTAAAAGACTAATGCAGTAAAAATTAAAATTAATTATGCCAATAGATCGCCGAAGAAAAATTATAATGTAGTAACCTAAAAAATTATAGTGTGGTTTTAAAATACGAAAATCATTCCGATTTGTAACGACACAATATTTAAGTTTATGCTTTTTCGCGCACTATTCCCAAAGCCAACCGAGACAGCAGCCTACGTTCCTCGCTGCGACCACCCCCCGCCGCCCTTGGCGTGGCTGTTATAAGGCAGGCCGGGTGTCCCTTTAACTAAGATTTAGCAATGGCGACGAGGCTGGGATATATGCCTACTGGCGTATCAATTTTATCCAAAAGGTTATCAGCAAATGTTGCCAGTTTGTGCCGTGAGATGCCCTCACAATTTAGTGGGGCTGGTGTATGGGTAGAACTGTTGTGTGCTCACCTTTAAGGGAGCACACCTCTTCGTTCCACTTGCCCTTCCCCTATTAGTTGTGTTGTATGGCCCACCATTGAGGTGGAGCCACTTGTATACAATAAAGCCATATAAGGCAGCGTTGGGCTATCACTGAACCCCTTGCCCTTGTCCTTGAGTCCCATCCCACGTGATGGGATGGGGCTCATACCCCCACCCGATAGTTTTACTAAGATTTAGCAACCACTGTGATTTAAAAATCCTTCTGCTTGTAATGCTGAAATGCTTAACTAAAATTTCCGAAATAAAATTCTTTTGAGATTGCTGCTAAGTTGAATTTATTAAAAAATCCAGACTAAACAATATTATATTAACCAAAATTACAGTGTTGTGCAAAAAACTACTAAAAAAAAAAGTTGTTAAAGTACAACTACAGTGAAACAAAAGTTGCAATTACTAACTAAGAACAGGACAGAGAGCCAAATGGGTTAGAAACGTGGTTACAAACCTATTTACGTTGCCTTTTGGACTTAAATGTCAGACAGCCTGTGCGGGAATTGAACCCACACCCTTTGCGACCAAAGACCGGAGTTTTACCACTCAGCCGTACTGACACTTGCTGAGTGGTAGTCCGGCCTTTTGGTCTCAAAGGTCGTCAGTTCAATTCCCTCTCAGGTAGTCTTACATTTAAGTCAAACAGGCAACATAAATAGGTTTGCATCTGTATTTATCACTAACTACTTTAAATAAAACTAGTTCCAACTACAATTACATGCTCCTTAGTTACTTTTCTTTAATAAGATGGATGTAAAAAATTAAATAGTAAGAAAGTAGTCCAATAAAAAAAAAAAACAGTTTAATAATCAAAACACCAATACCGATTTCACACGTAACAAATAAGCACCGGTGCACACGTGCGTTTTTTGAACGCTGCGGCGCCGCTGCGGTAACGCATCCAATCAACTTAATGCACACGTGCGTTTTATTAACGCGCGTTGACGCTGCGGTGCCGCTTCGGTGACGTATGTGCGCGTTCGGTTCCCTAACCTCGTGTATAAAAAATTATAGTTTGAAACCAATGAGACGATGTTGCTTTTTTCGCCTACCTCGTGAACAAACAATATATTTTAAAACCAATGCAACGCATTTTGGTACATTGATGTACTAATTTAAGACATACCAGGGGAAAATGTTATACATACATCCCTTGCAGATTAACTAAAAAATTCGGATAAGTTCTTTAATTACTTCCCAATGAGTCTTCAATCATTTCTGCAGCAACATTTCATATTTCAGGATAGTTCTTTACTCCCCCAATAAACGATTCCATGTCTATTTTTTCGAAATTGGACGCCATTTTCGGTAACGCTTTTGCGGTAAACGGCGGACGTGTGCACCGCTCAAGTCATCCAAGGTACTCAGAGACGCAATTGCGTTTTTTTAACGCTGCGGTACCGCTGCGTTGACGGGGGGAATTGCGGCGCTAAACGACCGCACAAGCGGCGGGTGAGCGGCGGGCGGTAACGCAACGTCGACGCAGGTACGTGTGCAGTATCCAACAGATACCACGTAAACCAAACCGCATGTGCGGTACCGCAAATGCGGCGACCGCACGTGTGCACCGGCGCTAAAGCGTGCAGTGCCACTCCGAACCGTATAGTTTGATTTCACACGTAATAAATAAAGCGTGCTGTACCGAACGTGGCCGTTACGTGGCCGGCGCGGTTCGGTACTGGACGGAGCGGTTCGCTTTAATTATTACGTGTGAAATCCGATTCGTACCGTGCCGTGGGTAAGAGGAATCCGTCCGAGGCGTTCGACAAAGCTAGAAATTTCGTATACCTAAGATTTGGATTTATAGATCTGTTGTAAATCTTGTAAGTCTGTAAATCTTGAGCTGATCATTCAGATCTTGTAAATCTTGTACAAATCTTGTAAATCACGTAAATTTGGCGCAAATCCGTGTAAATCAGCAAATCTTCATTTACACCTTCAAATCTGCAAATTCGTGTAAATCTTTCAAAACCTGATGAAGATCATTAAATCTTACTTAAAACCTTTTGTAAATCTTTAAATCTCAGCAAATATGCAAATCTTCATGTAAATCATCAAATCTGTGTAAATATGAAAAACCTGTTGCATATCTTTAAATCCTTTGTAAAACCGTGTCAATCTTGTAAAACTTTATGTAAATCATTAAATCGTCCTTAAATTCCGTTGGAAGACTTTACAAATTTACAAATCTCATTCACTTTTTTTCTTCTCCATCTCGCTCTTCCTTCCAGTTTAGAAACACAACCCTGCTTTAAGGGCGCGTTTATGCAACAAGTCATTCTCGCTCGCCGAATGCTATTTGCTAGTCAACCGTTATTTATTTATGATTAGTTTCCCGTTGCTACTAAATGAATACGGTAATAGATAACAAATTGTATGTATTATCAATAACAACACGGATAAAGAACAAAGTGCTACAGTAATTTTAAACATTGCTACAAGATAGTTGTCATTTCACGCTATTTCCAAAATTTGCTATTCTCCCTCAAAGTACAGCTTCTAGCAACGATCAAACGTCGGTAGAATAAACAGCTTCTCGCAGCGAGAATTCAAAATCCAACATGGCGTCCATTTCGTGACTATCGAATCGAAGACAAACCATCGAATGCCGGCATACAAAAAACAGTCTGTCGTCTTTTACTGCAGTAAGAATTGTTTTCTTGTTGTCATAAATCGACGCTCAAATGTTGCAAGCATCGTACGCCGTGTCACGAGTCACGAGGAGAAGATTTGCGTCTGCGTCGTTGCCATGGTTACTAATACGCATAGACAACTCGAAAGCCGCATACTCCGGTAAAGGCGAGAAGCAGCCATCAGATTTACTATTGATCAAGTAAAAGCTAGTGAGCGAGAAAACTGTCGTTGCGTAAACGAGCCCTAATTCCCCCTATATTTGCTGCACGTGCATGCCCACACACACCCACACGCGCTATAAAAAGGGTGTGGGTCAATGTCATGGTCGTTCACACTGCTACTTTTGGGCAATGTGCTTGCTCGTGCCGTATCAAAATCAGTTCAAGCGCTGTTCTCAATTTCAATGATGAGTGGGGCGACCCGATGCAGCTTTTCCTAGAATTTGAAGAATTTCGGTACTGTATTGATATTTTTTTTCCCAATAAAATTAATAAAAATGCATTTAAACTATATTGAAAGTGGATTTTGATTTTAATTTTGTGGAAAATTATATTTTCTAAAAAAATTACCTGTTGGCCTATGAAACTGAAGAAAAAAAATAGCTGAACTACAAATACAAATCCAGAATCAACTACTCATCGCGATGACGCATGCTAAATCCAGAAATACGCTAATGTGTTGCCATCAAATAATAATCATGGAAGAAACCTTCGGCGGAATCTGAACATAAGTATCCATTTCTAATGTTCCGTTTTTTCGAAAACAAAAATCGGTGGACAGTGGACACATATAAAATGGAAGCGAAAAATGCCAACAAATTAACTGAGCAAAAAACGGATTCGCCGTTTAGAAAAAAAAAAACATTAGAGCTCGTATCCCCATACTCACAGCCCTGAAGGTACACGAATAAAAACGGATTAGAGTTCACTCGAACGCAACGAACTATAATTTGAACTCCAATTCGCAAAACGTAAACCCACAAACACACACAAAATAGACGCCATAAACAGCAAAACGCTACAAAATTGAAAGATAAAAATGCATACACAAAATGAACACAAATTATAGTTCGTTTCGTTCGAGTGAACTCTAATACGTTTTTATTCGTGTACGTTCAGGGCTGTGAGTGTGGGGATACGAGCTCTAATGTTTTTTTTTCTAAACGGTGAAGCCGTTTTTTGCTCAGGTAATCAACTATAATTTCGGTAATAGTTCTAACTTAGCTACGGTACTTTGAAAGTATTGTTATTAAGTGTTAGTTAAAGGTAATAGATTACTTTTAAATAAATACAGAACCAACCCTGTAATACATTGCCTTTTAAACTTAATGTCAAACTGTCTGAGTAGGGAATTGAACCCATGACCTTTGAAACCAAAGGACGAAGTCCTACCATATGTGGCCGTGTCAAAACAGCTTGGGGGTGAAGTCCTATTTTGCCAAATCCCGTTTTGCCAAAAAGAAAGCAGAATAAAAACGTATGCATAAAGGGCAAATCCCCTCTCGCCAAATCCCGTTATGCCAAATGTAATTTGACAAAATATTAGGTACACGGAATTTTAACCTTATTCCTATGTAGTGGGGATTTAAAAGGCAAACATTTAACAGAGACAAGCAGTGGTAGAATAAGAGCAATTAATTTATTTGCATTTTGAAAACTGGCAATACAGAAGGAAAAACGTGTACTTTAAATTGTTTAGAATGCTTGGTCGTCACTAGGTCAATGCCAAGTGTTACCCTTTCCTAAACGGGAATTCCCCGTTTTGCAGAATCTCGTTTCGTAGAAGCAAAATATTCTTTAAAAATTTAACATTGCAGAAATTAAAGAGACATGCCTAACTGGAAGGAATTTGGGGTTAGTTGCGGTTTCTGATGATATATGTTTAGCCGCAGCGAGCGAGGCAGGTAATTTGAAAAAAATATATATATTCTGAGATACGGAATTCTGCGAAACGGGAGTTTGTCTTTAATGTTTGACCATTACACAGGAATAATGTATTAAATTTGGTGTGCCTAAAATTTCATGAACGGGATTTGGCATTTAGACAAAAGCTTTTAATCTGCTTTCTTTTTGGCGAAACGGGATTTGGAGAAGCGGGATTTGCGAAACAGGATTTGGTGAGACGGGACGTACCCGGCTTAGGGTAGGACTTCGGCTTATGGTTTCAAAGGTCGTGGGTTCAACTCCCAGCTCAGTCAGCCTGACAAGTCCGAAAGACAACGTTAATGCATTTACATCTGTAATTATTCCGTCCATTAAGCTTCACTTGGTGTGTGGCGCGTAAACAAGCGTCCCTCCGGTGGCGACCAGTAAGTTTATTTCCAAACTAGCTGTCGTACCCGGCTTCGCCCGTGGGTTTGTTTCGTGCAGGGTTTTGTTTTGTGGTGTTTGTCCGGTGTTTGGTTTTGAAGGGTAATTTCACTTGTTCAATGTGACGGGTAATTTTTCTTCCTGTAATATTCCCCCATTCCTCCAATCCTCCCCCTCCCTTTTCTCCTATCCTCTCCCATCCCTTCCCGTCCTCCTACCCGTCCCTCTGCTTTCCTTCCTTCCCTTTGCTAAACGTAGTTGAATTTATATGGGTAGTTCAATTAAATACTGCCCCTCTCACTTTTGCAAGATTTGAAAATTTGATTCGGTCTCAATCCCACAGCAACACGACATTCCAGGGAAGGCCCACCCCATCCTTCCCAATCCAACCCAGGGGGTCACCCCCTTCCCCCATCCGAGTGACCTTCGCGACGGACCTGATTAAATATCATTTGTCACGTCACATCCGACACTGAGTAAAGCACGTTGAGTCACACCTCTTCGAAATCATATCGTATCGATTTCCTGGGACTTTTGCTATGTTGTTCGGGACACTAACACGAACATTTTTGCGGAACAAAAAATTACGCATCACTTAGTTTTGACATTTTCCAATAAAAAGAGGCTAATTTTCCTGTATTAATATTTTACTTCATTGCACCAAGGATTTATTGGGGGGTTGGGGTCTCAATCCTATAAATGCTTCATTACACATGCATCAAACACAGGTAGTAGGATCGTAATTTTGATCCACGGACCTCAAAATTTAAAAAAAAA
>JAHWFP010224385.1:0-18504 GCA_023313725.1 Lithobius niger | reverse complement strand
CTTTAGCCGACTTCCGTAAACGAAATCGTTACAACTCACCATTTTTGCCTCTCGGTATTTATAACCCCCCCCCCCCCCCCATTACCATCCCAGACGCACGCACACTCATATTCCACGTACTACACCCTGAGAAACGTGTTGATCTTGATACGGTGCTTAATTTTTTTTAACCATTTAAGTACCCTCAAGTCAAACGCAAATCGAGTGGCGAAAACTGCTCGTGAGCTAAATTAAGCACGTTTGCCTCAACCCGTTCCCCCTCAATAAAACGACGACGTTTCAAGCAAAACTTCGCTGTAAACGGGGTTCGGTTTTGGCGGGCAATTGCGTGAGAGACGCGGACCGTCACCTCGCCTGTTTTGAAGAGGGGTACTGAGAGAGAGAGGGGGGGGGGGCGCCCCCGGGGGGGGGGGGGGGAGGGGGTAAGGGCACCCCCGCGTCAGAGCCAATCATTTGTCTGCATTGCGACGCCATCACCGACACTACTTTGGCGGAGAGGAGCCATATTTCACAACATTAACCGCCACATTTAGCGGGACAAGATTTATTACTCATTGGAGTCTTAATAAAAGTAGCCTGATACCCAGAGATAATATTGCATTTCGTGATGGACGGCAAGTGGCAGTTGCAACCGCGCTACTTCATTGCTTGCAGCAAACCAGCCAACTGCTCGCAGACCAACAGCAAACAAAGTCTTTATATACGCAACTCAACCTTGGATTCGCACCGGAACCGCTGGTAAAAGTTGAGGACAGAAAAAGCAACGAGTTACGTCACAATAAGCGTTGATTTGAAATAATAGGCAGCGCCATCACTTTCCGACTGGTTTGATTCGATTTGATTTCTTTCTCAAACCAGCCAAACCAGCCAACTTCTCGCAGACCAACAGCAAACAAAGTCTCATATACTCAACTCAACCTTTACTTGGATTCGTACCGGATCACTGGTAAAAGTTAAGGACAGAAAAAGCAACGAGTTACGTCACAATAAGCGTTGATTTGAAATAATAGGTAGTGCCATCACTTTCCGACTGGTTCGATTCGATTTGATTTCTTTATCAAACCAGCCAAACCAGCCAACTGCTCGCAGACCAACAGCAAACAAAGTCTTTATATACGCAACTCAACCTTGGATTCGCATCGGAACGCTGGTAAAAGTTAAGGACAGAAAAAGCAACAAGTTACGTCACAATAAGCGTTGATTTGAAATAATACGTAGCGCCATCACTTTCCGACTAGTTTGACTTGATTTGATTTGATTTCTTTATTGAGCCCAAAGGATCTACAAACCCATGCACTGACTCTAACCCAACCTAAACTAAACTAAATTAAACCAGTGCCGTAACTGCCATTGGGGCAGCCAGGCCAACTCCCCCAGGGCCCAGGGCCCAGGGTCTCGGGAGAGATAAGAGGGCCCCCAAAAGAATCAAAATAAAACATGATAATTCTACACTCTAAGGAAAAAATTGTGATATTTGCACTCTTTTGGGTCAGGTTGTCACTACGACGCCCTCAAGAAAGGAGTTTTGAAGCACCTTGCTCATCGTAACGATGTTAAAAATTTAACTTATGGAGTATTCAGTTAACCAGAGGTGCTGTGAAACTCCTATTTGAAGAGCGCTGTGTGAATACCTGAAAACACCCCCCAAAGAGCTCAAAACACACCATTTTTTCTCAGAGTGTAATTCTAACATCTTGCTTCGGAAACCTTGTTATGTTCTAACATCTTGCTTCGGCTTCGGAAACCTTGTTATGCCACTAAACTAAACCTAATCTTACACACACTACAACAAGTGCCAAACTGACAGAGCCTAACATCCAGCCGGCACACAGGAACAGCCCCACCAAACAGCGGACAACAAGTAAGCGCCAGCAACATAACCCTTAGCGGCCATTTCAACCTAGGACGACATAATGGTAAACTACGTTTACCGGACAAGCAGGTTCACGATTTGAGGCGCAGTCAAAGGTGATACTTCCGCTTTGAGGTTATGTGATGGCAACCGCCATAATGTTTGTCATTGAATGCAATATGTTGGCGAAACTCAAGTCCGACGAGTAGTATAAAACACGCATAGCTACAGTTAAACTGTGATACTCTTTGCAAAATTTATGCTATCACAGGTAGAAGTTTGAACAAATTTTCAATAGCTGTTATATTTTATAAATTGATGTTTGCATCGTTTTTAATTGCGGCAACCTGCTTATCTACGTATTGCCTTTGCCGCACAATCATGATGAAATTATGGGATGTGTATCTCACGAATCTCATTCAGGCGAGAAGACAGGCGAGAAAGGAGTACAACAGGCACCACCATATTTATTCTATTTTTAAAATTGTTGTTTTACTCTGAAATTGCTGTCATGGTCTTATAGGGTGGTTACAATAATTTTGTAAATAAAGTAAATAAATAAATACATATATTGTAGGACTGGCCTGTCGCCAATCCTAAACTTAGTTTACCACGTATCGTCCTAGATCTCATTCAGTCGAGAACCGGAAGTTGGCTGGCGCCATGTTGGCGTTACTGACGTCGGCCAAGCACCGGAAGGAATGCTGCTTACGAAGGTTTGGACTGCATTGTTTCTCGTACAGTTGCGACCCCCTGGTCCAACCGACTGGTCGTTGACGGTTAACAATCCCGTCAGTAGCAAGGCCAACTGAGATAGCTGCGCTCCTCGCTCCACTCCAGGCCGCTTTTCCGGTATTAGTTAGTGAAAGACGTGCATCCTTAGAACCGAAGGGAATTGGTATACCTGAACGAAGTGTACGCGGAAAATCTCGTATTTTACTTGGCTACCTGTTAATCTTTAAACAGAGAAGTAAAACAAAGAAGCTTAACGATCAAATTGCAAGATTTGGCTTCCTATGTGGGCTTCTCCCGCGTACACTTTGTTCAGATACCAATCCCCTTCGGTTCTCGGGCCGTACGGTACTGGACGGCTCCTGGCATGTCTCTCCCTAACTAATACCACAAAAGCACAAAGCTGACCGGCCCGGATTAGTGCGAGGAGTGCAGCGACTATCTCAGTTGGCGTTGGTTCGTAGACGCAACTGAACTGCACGCAACACTTAGAAAGGGTTCTGGTTCACTCCGCAGACAATTACTTCACAGATTCGCATTTCACAGAGAATCATCTTACAGATACGATCATCTCACTGACATGATCATTTCCCAGACACGAGCATTTCACAGACATTCGTTTCAGATTTGCGTTTCACAGATAATTTCACAGACATTTTAAAAACATTTTAAAGTTCCTAATTGTTATTTTTTTTTTTTACTATGGCTTTTTTTTTTCTTTTTTTTTTAATTAATTTCTTTGAGCCTTAAGTCAGCCGAATTTAATGCTCGTGTGGCTGAACAGGCTCAATTTTGAACATTACCAGACTTTTTAGAGAAGAAGAAATACTGTATCTGGCAAAGGGAGCTGCTCACCCATAACAAAAAAAAAAGGCATTGACAGCGGCTTGGCTTGAGCTTCGTAAGAATCAAATCTATTTAAGAACTTCCTCAAGATGTGGGGGGGGGGGGGGGAGATGAAGAAGGAAATAGAGGACACGGACAGAAGTAGGGATGTGAGAGAGAAAAGAGGAAGGAAAAGTAGGAAGGAGAGGTGGAACCGGCAGGGAAGGCGAATAACCCAAACGAGTCATGCAGGGAAGCCATTCACTCAATCGGGCGGAGCTTTTACTCACTATGGTTTCGCTCGTAAGACACACGTATAAAATTCATGTAGTAACTTTCTTTCGTTTCGTTTTCAGTATTACTATTTTTCCTTCAAATAACGGTGCTACCACCCCCGACTCCCCCTCCCCACCATGTTCCGGTCAATGGTGTAAGAGCATCTCCGTCTCGATTTAACTACGATCTTCCGTTCGATACCTTGCAGCTTCTTCCCGGACGGGCTGTGCGTAGTCGCTTGATTGGTTGGTATCTCGGTTGGCCATGTCTCAGCCCTGTCTGCGTATCAGCACGTCTTGATTAGGCTACTTGTTTTCCTTCGTGAGTGTAAAAAAAGAACTTCAGACGAGGGTAGGGCAGCAGAAACATAACCCCTGGACCACGGGATGCCCTCCAAACACGTAATTTTAAGCAAAAAAATTTTCCGTTTTGTAACAGAACACCTTCATCAGTAAAAACACTGGAAATAGAAACAAAACAAGAACACTCAAGTGTGCCAATCTCATCCAGAATACACACGAAAAGCTCAAAAAGTGGGTACTCACCACAGAAGCACACTCAAATCGTGGCTGGTGTCATGCCAAGAAACCTTGTAAGGCAGTAGGCCCCAGGTGCAATTGCTTCACCATTTTAGAATTCTACATTTTTTTTTTTTTTACTTTTACTAATCCACCTACCCATTATTGGGTATGATTATTTAAGTTAAGAGCTATATTTCCATTTACAGCTATCGTCCAGGATTGTAATTTAAGTCTCAGAAGATGGTGTTTTTCCCCGTGGATCACTGATGTTTGACGGAAATCTGGACGGTGTCCCGTAGCGCAGGGGTTTTGTTTCTACTTCCTTTTATATATTTTTTGGTGTGGTTGGCGAGTATGTGATTAACTAAATACGGATGCAGACCTATTTACGTTGCCTTTTGGACTTATATGTCAGACTGCCTGAGCGGGAAATCGAACCCACGACCTCTGAAATCAAAGGCCGAGGTCCTACCGCTGAGCCAGACTGACACGGCCAGTATGTGATTCACGGCATTTTTTTTACCATATGCAAACTCGAAAGAAACTGTATTTTTTAAGTGTTATCCTCTTGATGTTGCAAAACTTACTATACTAATTAAAGTATTGTATTTTTACTTTAAAACTAAATAAAAACCATGACTTAATACCCTTGTAGTTCTGTGGACGCTATCCCTTGCTAAGCGATAAAAAGTTAAGTTTCATTTCTTTTCCCAACTGCATAAATTATGGAATATTTTCGTTCCATCATTCCATTTAACTTTATTTGAAGTCAAGTCGAACCGGCAGTATACGAATTGGAATAATAAATATAATAATAAATCCAAACGCATTATTACGGACTTAATGAGAACTGGCATTGCACGCCAATTATTTTAAAGCTACACGCAATTTGAAATGGCTAAACCTGAAAGTGTACAGTTTCCGTTGTTCTCCAAAAAATAAAAAATAAAAACATCAAAACACGCATTTTCGTACGTATTTATGACTTGTATAAAAATAAATTTCTTTGCGTCTGTCAGCATAATAGCAACTCGCCAATGAATCAGACGTCGTTAAAAAACGTACAATTGAGAGAACAAAACGAAGTGGGCGAATAGAAATGGCGTTCTAAGCAGCAGAGCTCAAAACCACAGAATAATATGAGGGAAAAGAAACACGATTACGATTATAGCAGCCGTCGTGTAAGTAAGTACAGCTAAAACCGGTCTGACTTATATCAGGCAAAAGCGGGGGGAAGTGGAACTTACAGCTATCACCATTCATTATTTTTATTTTTATTTTTATTTTTACGTTTTGTGTGTGCATTATACACGCACACACGACGCGGGCACGCATGCTCGAAAAGCTTCGGGCAGGCCGTTACGATCAACTCGAATAAAATAATACAACAGCAAAGAAACGCCGAAACGACTGCTGCTGGGTATTGTATGCAAATTCCACTATTATTATTCCGAGAAACAGGAGAAACGCGTTTTTCCCTTTCCTCTGACCAACCAAACCCACTCTCTCCCAACTATCCAATCGTTCGTTTTCAGTATACACACAGTCGCACACACACATACACACAAACACACACACAGACATTCGTCGGTCGGTCGGTCGGTCGCTGGTCGCCAGCCCGAACAGCAGCAGCTTTTTAATGCAAGAACTCACTTCAGGCATAACACCATTTTATGCGAATGAATGTTTTTCTTTTATATCCCGGCATTGATTGTGGCGTCAATGCCTTGCGGCTTAAGCTGAAATTGCATCCTTCACCTCGTCGACGAACGAACGAGCTGTTGCAACCCCCCCCCCCCCGCCCCGCCTCCCCCCCCCCACCCTCTCGTCTTCCCATCGTCCCGTCCCCACCCCTCCTTTTCATCTCCCAATCCGCCACTCTTTTTCTTTCTTTCCCCGTCCAACATTGTTAATAATTTGTATTTATGGTTTGCCTCTGCTACCAAAGCCTTGGCCAACATTGTTTCCCCGTTTTCATTGTTCCACATCCCTCCCCTCCCCCCTCAGTTTGCGTTCTCGTTTCGTTTTCCTTTTCTTCTAGTCTGTCTGTCTGTCGACGCAGTAAGTTTTCCGACTTCGTTTCCTCCAGAATTTCGTTTCTTTCTTTCCATTTTTTTTCTTTTGCCAATGAAACAGTTTTTTCCCCTTCTTCGGAGATGACACAGATAGACGTTGAAGACTTTTCAAGGCAGAACCCCCAAACGGTGCATATTAGTATTCCTCTATCACCTCATCCCTATAGTTCAAATTAGAAAAGTGTAATGCTGTCTTCAACAACGCCTACCAGTAGCTCCACAATAAATTATTATTCAAAATTTGAATAGCGTAATGTTGTCCAGCTAACAGTACAATCGGCAGACACAAGAACATACTATTACTAGACAGTAAGGGTGAAGGCATACGCTGACAACGCTGCCCCGTATCAAGCGTCCATTAAAGTTTTGCCACTTTCAAAATCACAATTGGTATGTATTTAACTAACATATTCTTGTTGCTCTAATGGCAAACTTACCCAAACTAAAGTAAGGGACAAACGAGGTGTTGATTGCGATAACGAGTACCGTAACAGTTTGTTTAATTGGCATATACACACGCATATTTATAACCTTTACAGTATCACATGATCGCACCCTGATTGGCTACACAATAGATGGATAAGTATGAGGTACACTTAAGGGAGCAAATCACCTGATGACAACATAAGTACCAGACTAATCAATCGAACAGCTGTGTGCATGCAAGGCGCACACACACCAAAACTAGGTAAACACCAACAGCAATCTTCCAACGACTTTCTCTGCATTCATAAAAGCTTTAGTAAAGCATTACAAAAAGAAAGTTACAAATGTAAAGATCGGATTCTCAGGATCGAAGATAAAGGGTTGGGGTGGAGTCCTCCCCAACCCTTTATTTTCGGCCCTGAGAATACGAACTGTGTAACAGGACCGTGGCTACCTGGGGGACCATCCTCCGCCTCTCCCCCCCCCCCACTTCCCGAGAAATACTAAAGAGTAACCGTAAAAAAAGCTTAACCAAGCTAAATTTTCTTTTAAAAATTTTGTTTTCTTTTTTATTATGTTTGTGTTAGTATAAGAGTTAGTTAGGCTGTATTCTTTTGTCGTGGTGGAGATAAAATTAAGGTGGGGGATAAAATTACGGTGGCAGTAAAATTGCGGTGGGGGCTAAGTTGCGGTGGGGCATAAAATTGCCAGTAAACCACCCCGAAAAGAATTCCTAGCCACTGCCGTGCCCTGCCCCTAACCACAACTCAAACTCGGAAGAAATTAGACCTCAGTCGGAAAAAACGGGAGTGGGACAAAACTACACATGAAGGTGAGTCTCTTTCTTCGATATACCCACGCGGGTTAGGTCTGACCCTGGTGCTTCGTGGCGTTGCTATGTTGTGGTCTGGCTTGTTGAAGTGAAAGTCAGTCTGGAAGATGAGTAGATAATTCAACGAATATTTTCCATTTAATGTTCCTAAATAATTTTTTTTTAATTAGTTAAAAAATAGTTTTAACAAATTTCTGATTTTCAAGTTCGGTTACTGCATCACTATCATTTATCAATTTTCGACCTATTATTGGAAATTTCTCAATGGGTTCAAAGGGTTTGAGCGAGCGTTAACCTCTCCTGGTCATCTGCCCGACGAAGCCCTTATAAAGCCCTGAACACTTCATGCAACAATCCCTTTCCCGCTTCATAGACTCGGCCTGACGAACCGAGAAGATTTACCATTGTCAAGATCCCGCAAGACTTAGTTTTTAAATGGTTTGCGTCACACATTAATAATGTCACCCTGTCGTATTTTATAAAACAATGTACGGCAATTATTGTAGCTACTGACGTAGTGACCGATGCTGAGGTGGTCCATAATTCGGAACTGGTATAACCCAAAGAAGAACGATAATTTTGGTAGGACAAGAAGCAACAATAAGCCATTTTTTGCGTAACAAACTTACTTCCGGTTCAGGCCAAGGATTAAACGAAGGAGGCAGCCATGTTGCGGGAAGGAGACGGCATCTGCAGTAAGGAGACGGCCATGCTGGTGTTAGTGACGTCATCTTTCACCAGAAGAGGCGAAGCCAGCAATGTCAGCCAATCAGGCAGTACCTTCCTAAACCATCGACCAGAGCGAACAGAACGCACCACTGTTAGAGACAGTTTGGCTCCAAACTTGAAGTCGCAAACGCGTAGTGATGTTGCGTCAGCCGTTCAGTACCTTCCCAAACTACCATCATAGCTCAGCAAACTCAACAAGTTCAGCAGAGCATTCGAAACGTCATACCTTCATGGGGAGCAGACGTGGCTAATGGATTTTACCTGGCTTGGCGAATAGAAGTGACCTGACGAGAGCAATGCCAAATGGCAAACCATTTGGGAGAGGTGGCACCCGGTGGTGGAGGTTTGAGCATGCGTGAGGTTAACAGTTTTGCCGGAAACTGATACATCGTTGACGATGGTTGACGCCAATCAAGTCGCATCAACACGGCTGTTGGTAGGGAATGAGCTGGACTGTCACCGGGTGCGTTTGGTTTGCTCTGTTCGGTGCTTTAGGAAGGTATACTGAGAGAACTAGGAAGCGCACCTTTAAAATGAGACTGTTGGCTTGCTCGATAAACGAAAATTCATTAAAAAAGAAACCCTAATCTCCGTTTATTATAGTTTGCTTTTTTACTTTTTTTTTTAATTAATTTTTTTGAGCCTTTAAGATCAGCCGAAGCAATTGAATGCTCGTGTGGCTGAACCGGCTCAACTTTGAACATTACCAGACCTTTTAGAGAAGAATAAATATCTGGTAAAGGGAGGTGCCAACCCGGAGATTCGATCCGGGAAACCTCCGATCATCGTAGGGGCCGAAAGATACGTCGAGTATAAATCCCAATGCGGCAGAAATCTTCGCAACTGTGGAAAATGTAGGCAAGGTGCAGAGATAAACGAAACAACTGAAGGAGGATGCGCTGACTGAGTAAGCAATTCCAGCTTCATTGCGTAGAGTAACATTAACCTCACCAGGAGCAACTGAATGGGGTCGCACTGATTGAGTGAGCGAAGCGCACGAAAATCAGCGGTTGTGAGACAATGTGCCCAAAAATGTGATTGAAGAACTTGTGAAGCATGTGAAGTATGAACATAAAATAAACCAAACCGTGTCAGTTTGGCTGATGTAACAGTTAATTACGCAATGGAAAATGTGAAAATTATTATTATGAAAATTTATCGACATACGAAGATATATGATGGTGTGGCCTTTTGTACGTTCACAGTTCTACGAAAGTGGTGATATCCAGCCAAAACGAAAACTTGTGCAAGATAAGACGCCTAGTTTTCAAAACGGGTTGGCCTTTGGAGGTATGGTGACATCAAGAAACGAGGGAAAGGTAACCAAGATTAACCCATATTATCCAAGATAATCACGCCGAATAATGCTTTGGGCGAATAATATTTTGGACGGATATAAGGCCGAATAATACTTTAGACGTTAAATAAAAACGTTTAGTTTAGTTTTGGGTTTAGGTTTGTTCAGTTTTGGCTTGATCATGACTACACTGGCAAACACACAGACAGACACAGCTTAAGATTAGAAGCTCCTTTGTTCTGCTTACCGCCGCGCGTCTAAAAAATGCATTTTGATTTTTGATATGATCATTTTTGGCATTGCACGCTCCCCCCCCCCCCAACCTCCCCTTAACCAAATCCTGGATCTACCAACGAACGTCTACGCTTTAGGCAATTCGCGAGTAGTATGCTTAACATTACTGTCAAATCAGTTTGGAAAAAAAAACTGTAAAAACTCTTGGCTGGTGTTGTGATGGCTGCTTTACTACTTGTTCAGTGACACACTCTTGAAAACATACAATGATATTTTTCCCCAGGTTTTTTTTTCTTTCTTGTTGTTTTATTTTTCTTCTCTTGTTTTTTTTTTTTTTTTTTGTTTTTTTTTTTTTTCACGCAGTTTATTTTTTCGGGCAGTTCGGTTTTACAAAATCGCTTCCTTCTCCATTTTCCTTCAGCCAAACAACAAAAGCCCTTCGGTGACGTGAGCCTGTCTCGTTATCACATTCTCACAAGTTCCACAACAAAAACCGACTAGCCTATTCCAATCCACGAATTTGTCAGTCAAGTCTTTTGAAAGACTCAACCTCAGATAACTCTAAAGCCCTCGTACTTTTCTCCTCTTTTATTTATTTTTCTCTTTCTACTCACCCCCGACACTATCACAGAAAATCAAACCACTCGTAAGGAGGAACGCGGGGTAGGGTGTGAAACAGTAAACAAGTACACACAAAGCAGACTGCCGCTATCAAACACGCTGAGGACGCTTTCACACGCACACCGACAAAATCGGAGCCGGCGTCCGTGAGGTGGTTTCAGTGGTCAACAGTTGGAAACTTGTTGTGTAAGACAGCGTTCTACGATACAGTTCCGGCCGTATTTTAGGTGAAAAATATCATACGTGACTAGATGGGTTAATATGGCCGCCGAAAGCATCACTGCTCAATTGATTTGTCCTGTTGCCGCTTTCTGTCAGCCGAGGGCGTATAATCACAAATTTAAAAAATGCCGACGTTCCTTCCCTTGACACACTTGCCGGATGTTCGAACATGTCGCTGTTTATTCAAAGCGGAGAGAAATAGTTTAACTATGGCTCAGTGGTCACTTAACAAATTATCTACATCGTTAAGGACATATGATGTGCGTGTGAGTTTGTGTGTTTGTACGTCTACTTCTCTGGAACCAAAGCACCTTCAAACATGCGAGTAGGCCCAAACGAAAGATAATTAAATTGCGCTCTAACTTGACACTAGCGGAGTCGCTCTCTTCGCTCGCTCATTCCCCGTCGTCTCGCTGCGCTCGAGGAGCTTTCATGCTGCAACTCTTGTGCTGCTGACAGACATTCCACGTCTAAAACGATCAAGAAAATGGTCAGAGTGCAGTACGCGGTTTTCGTAAGGCTTCACTGCATAAGTAAAGGATAACCATAAATCATTACAACAGTCTGGCTATCCGAGAATTACGTGCGCATGAAAACCTTCTCGAGCAAAGAGAGATGACCTGGAAAAGGATCCACGGAAAAAATAACCTAAAAGGACGACGTATTTTGCAACACACCACATATAGTTCTTAAAATTGGTTTTATATTGACTGACTTGATGCATGGAGAAATCAAAACAATAGATTTGGTTTTAAAACGGTGTCAAACATTCGTGTTTCTGAAGCACGGAGGTGCGTGGATCGAACGAGCAAAGCGAGCGATTTCCACGTAAACTAAACCTTTTTAATGTGTGTTTCGCTTTGCTGTATCAATCTTTAGTTTTTCATCTTCGTAGGTGATTACTTTTGGAGGAGAAGATGTACAAACGTGCAAACAAACAAATCGTATGTTTGGAATGATGTAGGTGAAATGTAGATATGCTGAGGAATGTGACGAATGAACTGTGAGCAACATTTGCAATTAGTTTGCGTCAAAATAATCAGTACATCGAAATAATCAGTGCATAGAAATTGACACGAATCATGGATCGTGTTGAAGCTGTAATTACGCACTGAGATGCTCTGGAGAAGGATGCACGCAAAAAAATAACCTAAACGGACGACGTATTTTGCAACGTAACACGCATAGATATTAAAATTGGTTTTGTATCAACTGACTTGATGCATGGAAACCTGGTTTTAAAAGGGTGCCAAACATTCGTGTTTCTGAAGCACGGTGGTGCGTGGATTGAGCAAGCAGAGCGAGCGATTTCCACGTAAAGTACTTTTTCAATGTGTGTCTCGCTTTGCTCTCTCTCAATCTTTCATCTTTCGCCTTCATAGGGGATTACTTCTAGAGAAGAAGACGTACAAATGTGCAAACAAATAAATCGTATGTTTTGAATGATGTAGATGAAATGCAGGCGCGCTTAGGAATATGATGGACGAACTGTGAGCAGTAATTACGATTAGTTTGCGTCGAAATAATCAGCACATGATTTTGCGATGCTCTTGGAATCAAAGAAATCATTGGAACCATGGATCGATGCGCACGTAGCTCTCGGATGGCCAGACTGTTGTAATGATTTATGGTTATCCTTTGCTTATGCAGTGAAGCCTTACGAAAAAAGCGTACTGCACTCTGACCATTTTCTTGATCGTTTTTAGACGTGGAATGTCTGTCAGCAGCACAAGAGTTGCAGTATGACAGCTCTTCGAGCGTAGCGAGACAACGCGGAATGAGCGAGCGAAGCGAGCGACTCCGCTAGTTTAAAAATTATTTTAATGCTAATAAAAATAAGTCACGCTAATCTACGTAAAATTCAAATTATTATTTTGAAAACCGCTACTGAGTGCCAATGCATGCTCCGAACTGCGAACAAAAACCGTGATTCACCGGCACGTTGTAGATATGACTATGCCTCCATCTCTTAGCAACGCCCTCGGCAACATCACTAGAGGCGACCATATTGTCTACCACCCTAAAATCGTTTTAGATTGAGCCGGATAGTTTAGTGAACATGGTAAATATAGCCATCCATATGATTACATCCTTAGCGGCAACGGAGGTGGCATCAACTCCCGGTTTTCCCAGTGGAGTGCAAACCATGCAAGCGGTGCATTGCATGAACCTAGGCGTCTATAGTGAGAAAAAAAAATCCACTCCCACCTGAACCCGTACCTGTGATTTTCTATGTCGTTATCTGAGCACTAAACTACCTCTCTTGGCGGAACTGGTATATACTACTCACAGTCCATCCTAAGCTGTGGAAGTCGGAAATCCGAGTTCGGGTCTCTAACGGGATGGAATTTTCCTGACGTAGACTTTTTCCAGTTAGGCATTAGTGCATGATTTTTGCCGTGGAGGCGGGACGAAGAGATTTGGAGGAAGTTCTGTGAAACGTTGATTTTTTTATTTTTTATTTTTTTTTTGCTCGAGTTTTACTTCAATTAATTACATTTTCAATTATTAACGTTGATCTTAAACCAACCACTGTGTACACCTTAACTATACAATTCACTTCAATAAAATTAAAAATGAACAACTCACGATCAGACCTATCTATTTATTTATCTAGACACACGCTAGTGTGTCGCGCCAAGTTAGGCAACAATCATCACAACAAACATCACATCAGTTCAAATGTCGAGGTTGTAGACCATTGTAGCGTGGCGCCATAGCGTCAGTGTCTTATATCTTGAAGCATAGTTGGGCACATTTCAGGTACTTGGGGAAAAATAATAATGCGGTACGAAAGCTTAAATTGTGTTGAAATCGAGAGCAATGACCCACCTGACAAAAATTAACTCGTGCAGGAAACCCAGGTAAGCTGCTTTCAATGCAAAATCTGACCCTCAATAACGTTGTAAATGTGTTAACTAGCTAGCTAGCTAATTCGCTCATCCCCATGTTAAATCCCATTGGGTGTTTATTCATCGATACCGAGATAACGGGGAGGCTTCCAGCTATGAAATTGGACGAATGGGTGCAGTACAATACGAACTGCATACCTTTTATGGTTTGGAGCCTGGGGGCGTATCAGGGATGGCGTGGGAGGGCGCGTAAGTACGAAAATATTGTTATAACCATTGTTAGTATTGTCGGCATCGTCTCTCGTTGGACGGCCAAAGTTCAGGCAATGAGAACGTGGATACTGACGTACGTGCCTAGACACACACTAATGCATCACGATAAATCTAAACAACGTTGCAAAGAAATTGTATTCACGTTCAATTCACGGAAAATAAACAGAAATGTAAAAACAAAGCAAAATAAACAAAGCCAAAAACTGGTAAAGAGGCCACTAAGTTGAGAGTGTTTCGGCCCTTCAAAGGAGTGATATCAACACACCAAAACTAACTAAATATTGTAATGCAAGTTACAACAAAATTAAAACCAAACCAAAAACCCATAAAGAGGTGACTAAGTTGAGAATGGTTCGGCTTATACGCAAAAGGTAGTAGCAAATTGTTGAAAACCAATTTCTTGTTAACGTGGCACTATATAGTACACATCTGCACAGTAGTAGAGTTGAGCCAAAACACAATTTAAAAAAGGAGTGATATCATATCAAAAACCAAAACTGGTAAAAGGGGCCGCCAAGTTCCGAATGGTTCGGCCCTTCAAAGGAGTGATATCAACACACCAAAACATTCGCCAACTTAATCGCACCGAATAATACTTTGGACGTTAAATGAAAACTTGAACATTGCTACCGAAAGTCGCAATGTTCTAGTAGTCATTTAACCTTCGAACTATTAAGCGGTGCGATTAACTTGGCGAATGTTTTGGTGTGTTGATATCACTCCTTTGCAGGGCCGAACCATTCGGAACTTGGCGGTCCCTTTTACCAGTTTTGGTTTTTGATATGATTTATTTATCCGGAATGCTCTGGCCCGAAGCCATACGCTCTTGTACAGAACCACTTAAAGTCAAATTCCGCCTGCCTTATAACAGCGCCATTCGCCATTCACCATTCGCCATTCGCGCATGTTACCATCGCATCCTTTCACGAGACTCGGCGTGGTTATACAAGGTCAACTGAGATAGTAGACTAAACAGCATGAACACAAAAATTGTGTCGTCGCAAACCGGATTGATTTTCGTATTTTAAAATCACTTTGTATAATTTTTTAGGCTAGTATCTTATAGAATCTTTTATAGTATCTTTTTTTCGGTGATCTATTGGCATAAATAATTTTAATTTTTACTGCATTAGTCTTTTAGATTTTTGATCTCATGGAAATTATTAGCAAACTATTAAAAATAAGTACATGCGCACACACAAATGAAACTTCAAGGTTATTGTAGGCGCGCAAAGGATATATACTTGAAGGATACAGTACATATAGTTCCCCAATACTCAACAGAAAATCTCCTAGACGCCACATTTAAAAATGTATTTTTAGCAAGGGATTGACCAACGCTAAGTAAATAGAACTTTGGGGCCGTACTTGATGGGGAAGAACGAGAAAAATGGCGTTGGGAGGAATGTACCTTTAAGTCTATTTATAACTCCTGTTCTTCGTAGGAGCAGCAATTGGATGGTTTTAGGAGAGTCGAGGACTGCGTAAAACCCCCATTATAAACAAGCCATGGATATACAAGGCCAACTGGGATTGAAGCTGCGTTTCTCGCTCACTATAAAGCGAGCGCGGAACGCATTTTGAATCCCAGTTGGCTTTGTGGAGACTGCTGCGAGTGTCGCGCCGTGCTATTTTCACTGACCGCTTAGATGCGGGGAAATGGTAATCCTGGGAGTTTTTGCTTTACTTACACTGAAAAGACCGTACCTTTCCACTCAGTGATTATATGAATCAAAGCTTACTCGTCGCTGAATATTCACCGACAAACAAACCGCAGATTTACACTGTATATCTCACTCACAGGAAGCGGTTTGCTTTCATTTTCGTTGCGCCCATATTAAGGCAATGACGTCACCTTCGGGAATATTCGGACTTTTACGGAAACACGAAGCTGCTTGTCGTCACGATTCGGTGCTTTTACGTTTAACTTCGTTTACGAGCGGCATAAAATTAAGGTTTAGGCCTACTTAATACGAAATCTCAACGCCGACGTAAAACGAAGTTATAGGCTGCATGGTATAGGACGACGAAATGCGATGGGGGAACCAGCATCGCTATGCCAAATAGAGAAAAACATCGTCAACATAGTTAACATCGTAAAACCAACCATCATGAATCGAAATTACTTCGTAATCGAAATCGGAAATCGAAATCGAAATAAAAATCGTAAATAGAAATCAAGTCGGAAAGTCGTTTTGGAAAGGAGTTTCGTGCTAAAATACAAAAATTATTGCTTCCATAGACTCACTCATGGTGACCAGCCGATAATTGATAACACCTATTCAATTCTTCGTGAAAGGCATAATAAAAAAGGTATAATGTATTATGCCCTTTCATGGCTAATCTGGTTCGGGACGTCGCCATATTGATGTTTGTGTTCGTGTTTTAATCTTCGTGTTTTTCTTTTTTCGTGTTTCTCTTCCACATGATTTTATTGACTACACGTATAACTCTGTCCCTCACGGACTTCTAAACACGAAGTCACCATAAAAAAAAATTAAAACGCATTTGAACCCAGGCTCGAGCAGCACTGATATTACGGAAAGGGAAGGCCCACTGAGATAAGGCTATCCTCGGATGGACGCGAACGTTATATCAGCCTAAAATCAATACCTACAAATCGTGGTAAATCGTACAGCAGAAAAATGATACTCAAAGCACAAAAGCGAAAGACCATGCTCTAAAAATAACTAAGGTTCATTAAGCTTTTCTTATTCACTGAGAGACTCCGGGCCCCGAAGTCGAACTGACGAACTTCGCATCATTGCACATACGCCATTATCATCGGAACCATCTCTCGAAGTCATATCTCAGCTGCCCTTGCTTCACAAACGTACCATAACAAATTCCGCTAAGTATAAATTCATATTATTAGCAACACGTGATGGGAATCTAGACACACGCTAGAATGTCGCGCCAGGTTACGCAACAAACATCACATCAATTCAATTGTTGAGGACGTAAACCATTGTCGCACGACGCCATAGCGTAACTTATATCCTGAAGCATAGTTTCGTACATTTCAGGTACTTGGGGAAAAAATAATGCGGTACAAAAGCTTAAATTGTGGTAAAATGGGGAGCAATGACCCACCTGACAAAAAATAATTCACATAGAAATGTGATTTTTCAATGCAAAAATCTGACCCTGAATAACGTTGCAAATGTTTTACTGGCTAGCAACGGGGATAAGCAGACTAAAACAATCTAATAGCTAGCCAGCTAGCTGTTAGATTGTTCTAGTCTGCTAATCCCCGTGATAATTCGCCGATACAGAGGTAGCGGGAAGTACGATACGAACTGCATACATTTTATCGTTTAAAGCCTGGGGGTGTAACGGGAATGGCGTGAGAGGGCACGTAAGTACAAAAGTATTGTTATAACCATTGTTAATATCCATCGTCTCTCATTGGACGGCCAAAGTTCGGACAGTGACAACGTGTATACTGACGTTCTCATCTAGCCACAAATACAAACAACGTTGCCAAAGAAGTAGTGTCTACGTCCAATTCACACATAAAACAAACAAAATGTCAAAATAAAGCCAAAAACTGGAAAAGATGCGGCCAATTTGAGAATGGGTCGGCCTCTCAAAGGAGTGATATGAAATTAAAATATTGGAAAATTGCTACTCAGGCTATTGTTGACGTGACACCTTATTACAAATCTAGTTGAGTTGAGTCTAAGGCACTAGGGCCTTAGGGCTTCGGGCAGATGACCAGGAGTGGTTAACGCTCGTTAAACCCTTTGAACCCTTTGAGTTGAGTCTAATACACGATTTAAAAAAAAGAAGTAATATCATATCGAAAACCAAATCTGGTTAACGGGACCGCCAAGTTCCCAATGGTTTGGCCCTTCAAAGGAGTGATATCGACACACCAAATCATTCGCCAAGGTAATCGCACCGATTAATAGTTCGAAGGTTAAATGAAAACTAGAACATTGCTGCTTTCGGTAGCAACGTTTGAGTTTTCATTTAACGTCCAAAGTGTTATTCGGTGCAATTAACTTGGCGAATGTTTTGATGTGTTGATATCACTCCTTTGCAGGCCCAACCATTCGGAACTTGGCGGTCCTTTTACCTGTTTTGGTTTTTGATATAATTCTAGTAACTAATAAACGTTATCTTAATTCTGGCTTAAATAAACATGAGTGTGGCGATGAATTACCCAACAACAGACACATGAAAAGACACTAGTCGAAGCGACGTAGAGTCGTTCGTTTCGCTTTCGGTCGCCAGGCGGTGCTGGCAGCAGGAGCTAGCAACGGCCGCCATTATTAACTGGGGAGTCAGTTAATTTATCTGGAAAGATGCATGGCATTAGAGCGCCAAGTCAAACGCAGGAAAATTTGCGCAAACGAAAAGGAAGGGACGGAACCATTGGTTCTTGATGAGGTGAGGGGGGTGGGGGTTGGACAAGCCGAGAGATTAGACATTAGCAAAAGGCCGTGGCGGAAGATTATTGAATAATAACGCTCCATTGGTTGATTTATGACCAAATTCTGCTTTTAAATGTTGCTATAAAAATCCAACACTCGCCAGATGGTTCCAATGGCGACTCGGTGAATCGCGCGTGCGAGATCAGGAACGAGAGTGCTGCACGAGAAGAGAGTGGTGTGCCGGAATGGGCTGTGGACAAGCAAAAAGATCTTTGATGCCTCATAACACTAGCTCATACTCTTGCAACAAGGAAAATCCAACTCAAGCCAGGCATGGTGCATTAAAGGGGTGTAAAAC
>JAHWFP010224384.1:28302-44823 GCA_023313725.1 Lithobius niger | reverse complement strand
ATATCCGGCCGAAATATAAGTATTTGTTGCCAATTTCATGGTCTTGTGAGTCTTGTTGCCAGTTAGAGGAGGACCTCTGTCATAAACTACTGTTGCAACTAACAAATTAATTTTTCAAGACCAATTGTATTTAAGCTGGGCTTCACCAAAAGAGGATTTATTAAAGTTCAACTTTTTTTAAATACTTTGTTGGAGGAGGGGACAGCATTTTCGGCGTCCTTTCCTCTTTCAGCACCAGGGGCAGCCGCCCCCTTTGCCCCCCCCCCCCCTTGCTCCAGTACTGGATGACCTGATGCAGGCAGTATGGAATACTGTGCCATCAAACCTTTTACATATGGGGAGCCGCATATCTTATTGACATGAATGCTAAGATGCTTATGCCCTGTCTTCAGTCGTATTATCTGAAGGAAGTCAGTAACTTATCAAATTCTCAGGTATTATTACTGTTGTATAGTTTCAGTGTTGTGGTACATGCATTTAAAGTAAGCGGCATTTCAATGAGGACAAAAATCTAAAAAACCATTGCATGGCTCTGCGGATTTTCTCTAACCGTGCGTTGTTTTGTTGTTGTTGTTTTCATTGCAGTGCACTTGTTCACTGAACGCATTGCTGTCAGTTTCTTTCTTTCCTGTTGCGGAGATTTTTAGTGCTGGCGTCGCTCGGTCGTAATTCTGCAATTGTTGGACCGGAGCCACGGTTTTCCTAAAGGGCCAGACGATCTTCAAGGTCTTTAAGGGGAAAAAAAAAACGAAAAAAGCAAGGCATTCCAAGTCTTACAGTGTCTTCTTTTGCTAAACCATCTTATGGATTCGATGAGAGATCTTTCTCGACAATTACGTTTTTGCCCGCCTTTGGTTGGGTGCAATTCTTTATGTGATTGTGATGTCGTTAGTTTGTGCTGCAATGGCTCGTTCCAACTCTTTGGTGTGATTTTGGACGTTAGGGGTCATCGCGGCTATCGGCTTCAATGCGGAACAAGATAACAAGCCATTAACTTGTGGCATGGCTTAAAAATACAGTGTGTAAGGTGAAAAAATTCAAAATGATGGTTCCGAACAAGGCTGCGGCGGCACCATCTCGATTGATGGTTGTACGGGTCTTTGAAAACCCGTACGGGTCTTCTAAAACCTAGAAATGTACTGGAAACTGTGGTCATCGTGGCTGAGCGGTGAGAGAGCTCAGCCTGGTTGCTGGAATTTTGCGGATCTGGTCCAACCCCTGGAAAGGATACTTGGCAAAGTCCCCGCTAGGACTGCCGGCCAGGGTAGCGTGAGAGGCTACCATGCTCCGTCAGTGGCTATGGTGCGTATTCTGGCTAATTCTGGACAATCTTTCGGCCCTGACAGGTTTACCGGATCGAATCCCCGGGCTGGCACCTCCCTTTAACAGATTTCTTCTTTTAAAAAATCTGGTAATGTTCAAAATTGAGCCGGTTCAGCCATACAAGCATTAATTGCTTCGGCTGACATAAGGCTCGTCAAAAAAATTTAAAAATAAAATAAAATAAAAAAATTAAAAAAATACATAAAAAATTTTAAACATGTAACTTCGAGACTAGAAAAGTTCGTGAAAAACTTCAAAAATGCTGCAAAAGATGGGTGCTCTCTGACTGGGCAAAAAACTCAACAAGGCATGTTACTAGAGCAGCATTTAATTTTCGACACAGCATTTTAATGGCTTGGTCACCTAATACAAGATACAAACAAGATGAGAGTGTAGCTATAAAACCTTAAAACTGGTTGTACCCAACAGCACCACCAAATTTCAAGCTGGGAAACCCACGCGATTGACCAACTCTGGTTGCGGCCATATTGGAAGGGTGATGTGAGGTCACTAGTTAGATTTGATATACAGTCAAGTTATCAAATGAGCTCCTCCATTTTTTCATGAAAGGAAAGCTTCCAATAACGTTCATTACTGTAGGTTCGTTGACAGAAATTGCTTATGGTTCCAGATTGATGTGAATCTTTCCAACGTATAAGGTGAAGGCACTAAAATGCTATGTCGGAAATTAAGAGCTGCTCTTGTTACATCAACCATCTTTTGCTGCCTACCCAACTCTCGTAACAGTAGTGTTTGGTTTCAAAAATGCTGGTAAGTTCTGGAATATTTCTGAAAGTTTCCCTGACAGAAAATCGCGTTTCTGTTTTTCAGGTCAGCCGTCAGTGTGCAATTTGCGTGGGAAAATTTGCGTGGGAAAAAAAAACAGAAATATCTGGTTGCGGACGAGGGTGGCAAAAATCGAAACCGGATCCGACGTCAAACAAATCGAAACTGACCCATTCCTATCCTATGTTACGATTTGATTGTAACATAGGATAGGAATGGGTCGGTTTCGATTTGTTTGACGGTTTCGGTTTCGGTTTCGGTTTTTGCCACCCTCGTCCGCAACCAGATATTTCTGTTTTTTTTTTTTATCTTGTAACAGTAGTATTACAAGCTTCTAACTCGCTCGTGCTTTCATTTTCATGAGCGTCGTAGACCATAGACACCAATTTTCTGTACTATTTTCTTTTTAAATAACTGGGAGCTTTGCTGTCATTTATACGTAAAAAATGGTAATTATTAAAAAATTTAAAACTACAAATCAATCCTTGATTTTTCGTACACCGTACGAAAAACAGCTTTATTAAAAAATTTAAAACTACAAATCAATCCTAGATTTTTCGTACACCGTACGAAAAACAGACACAAAATTCGAATCGGTATCGGTGTTCGGTTTTCAGTAAAAACCGAAAATTCGGTTTCGGTTACCGATCCATCCCTAACATAGGAACTTAAAATAAAATCGCTACGCTGAAACCGAATCATGGCAAATGCCGCGCTAGTGTTTCTGTGTTTTGCCACCCGCGATTTTTAGCATTGATAAGATTTCTTATCTAACCAACTTTTTCTTTTTTAATTGTCTTAATTTCTGTAAATTTCTTCTCAATGGTCCTTGAATATTCATTGATGAGTCCTTGATAAGCCCTGGAAAAGTTCTGAATATGAGTTTACAGGAAAGTTGAATCCCTAAATTAGTAGACGTTAATTAGTTTTCCATGCCCTTAAAAAAAATGCCCATTATTATTTGCCAGCAGCTTTGGCCCTTCTAATGAACTTGAGCTTTGACCGTGTACGCAAAGATAATATATCATATACGAATGGACAAACAGTTACAATAATTATATTACTAGAGCTTCAGTTAGACGAAGAGTTGAGATGATTCATGTATGAAATAGCACATTGTGGAGATTATACGTGTACAGCAAACATTAGCTGACATATTAAATATTATGTGGCAAAGGATGTATTAATTAACCGCTAACGGTCGTAATTACAAATTAAGTTGATGGATGATGCCAAATGTGAACCAATCAAAATTGCTCTTTATTTTAAATTTATATGAACAGCAAATTTGTATCAACTGCAGGCACCATAAATTCCCGCTTTTTCCGAAGGTGAGCCACTTTTTCCGTCTGTTTCAGTTTTTTAATACAGTTTCTTTATCAATACTGTTTTTTTTTTAATTTAACTTGACGATATTTTGACGAAGGTTGATGTTTCAAAACGATGTATGACCCGTTTTTTTATAGCTATTAATGGACCTATTGTGTGCGCGGAATATCTTGAGTCCTGTCAGTATTTTGTGAGCGGCTACGTCTTCCTGGATGGGGTGGCTTTAATCGATGGCCGCCATTGTTTTTATAACCATCTTGGATATCAACAAGGCACTCTGCTACTGAAAACGTACAATCGATTATCTGTGTTCGTTCTGCGGAGAACTCAAAGATAGGGCGCGGACACTATAATAATAAACCTGTTGCTAAAAAAAAAAAATGGTTATTTGTACATTATCTTTTCGGCTATAATACCCCAAGTGCTTCTATGAAATCGGTAATTTTTGTGTTTTAGCACGAAACTCCTTTCCAGATTTAATTTCCCGTGAACGAAGATCAAGAGAAATTTTTTGGAAAGGAGTTGAGTGCCAAAACGCACAAATTATAGATTTCACAGAGAGGCGTCGGACAAGAGTCTAACTGGAAAATCATCTAATGGGATAATTGTCTATATGCATAAATAAAAAAAGCTGGAAAATCATCTAAACAGAATATCGTATAAAGGAAAATGATCTAAACGGAATATCGTACAATGGATAATCGTCTAAACGGAATATCGTATAATGGTTAATCGTATAATCAATAAACGTCTAACTGGACAATAATATACCTGTGGTTTCTGATGTTATATGTATAGCCGCAGCGAGCACGGTAGCGTAAGCGTGGCAGGGACATTTAGACGATTTTCCATTATACAAATTTCGTGTTCAGACAATTTTTCATCATACTGTTATACTGTCTACGTTCTTCCAATTATGCGATTTTCCGTTTAGACGATTACCCTTCGCCCCTTTCGCAGAAGAACAAGTGTGAATCTGTATGAGAATTTTTGTTTTCTTTCCGCAAAACAATTCTCTGAAGTAATTTCGTTTTACGGTTTCGATTTCGGTTTTCGATTTAGGAAGTAATTTTGATTAATTTTGATTTGTGTTTTTATTTATTTTTTAATGTTTACGATGTCAAAATTAGTTGGAGTTAATCTTGACGATGTTTACCTGTATATGGCGTAGCGATATTAGCCCCATCACATTTCGTCAACCAACCTGTAATTTCCCTTGCTTCGGCGCAAGTTGTTTCGTATTAATACGTCTAAACGACATTAATGCCGCAGATACACCACGTTAAACGTACCCAGACCGAAAATCATCTTCGTGTTTCGGTAAAAGGCCGACGATTTACGAAAATGACTTCGTTGCCCTAATATATTGTAGGATTGGGGAGGAGAATTTGTGACGGAATTTCTGTTAGTTCCGTCTAAGTTTATAGAGGGCGCCATGTGGGAATTTCTACTCAGTTTTCGGCCTAAAATTAAACTAAACTAAACTAGCCCGTATTTAATTATTATTTATAGTTTAGCTTAGTTGTAATTTAGTTTACTTTAGATTTGGGCTGAAAAATGAGCCAAAATTACCAGATGAAACGCGTGGCGACCGCTGAAAGCTCGGAAGTAACCAATAGGAATGAATGTTTCAATAGGGACTTTTCAGAGTTACAAATTCTCCTCCTCAACCCTATAAATTCTTGCTACTGGGAACGCTGCCTAGAAGCAGCTTCGTGTTTCCGTAAAAGTCCGATGATTAGCGAAGGTGACGTCATTTCCTTGATATGGGCATAATGAGAATGAAAGCGAAACTGCGTCCTCTAAGTGAGGTTTACTTTATAGATCCGTGGTTTATTTGTCGGCGACCATTCAGAAACGAGTAAAGCTTCGATATGTATAATTACTGAAGCAGATAGCCCTGGTGTGGTCTTTTCACCGTGGTCTATCAGTGTTAAGTCGGCATGTTGCTTGTTTTCGGAAAGAAAACAAAAATTCTATCATTAGCGGACCAATCAGGGAATCAAACCGCAAGAGCAAAAAGCTGGAATCTGTTTCGGATTATAGTTCAGCTCTGGACAGTGGACTGGTGACAATTCAGGTTTTCTGAAAAGATAGAAATTGTGTTTTTTTGTGTGCTTTTTACCGGTTTTAACCGTGGTTAAACAAAAACCAGTTTGAAGTCTGGTTTTTAATTATTATTTTTTTTTTCAATTCACTAACAGTCTAACGTGATATTTTGATATTTACGAATTTAGGTTAGAAAATTTTGAAAACTGTATAGGCCTAACTAAATTTGACGATTTAACTGTTACGTTGATACTTTAAGATACTAGATAGGTGGTGGCGTAACTGCAAAGTAAGCAAATGCTTTTTTTTTTTATCACAAACTTAAACTGCTGTTTTTTTCCGGTTCAGTTCGGTTCCAGTTCACTTTCGTGACAGAATATCGGATGTCGTAATTTTTTTCCCCGTTTTTTAACAGTTTACAGTTCCAGTTCAGTTCTAGTTCTAATCCGGCTGTGATACCACTGCCGCATTTTCAATGATTTTATTAAGAAATTGAATTTACAGCCATCAGGAATTTTCCAGGTTTTTTTAAAAAAAATTTGTTGGTGCAAAAAAATGTTTACAATAACTGTAAACTGTACATATTTTCTCTACTAAAAAATAATGTAAAAAAAAAACATTACATTTTCTATGGGAAATTTTGTTATTTGCCCTTTTTTAACTGTTGTGCAGCTTTTGCGGCATCCTCTCTTGCCCCTTTCTTTTGAATGTCTGAAGGCTCCTGCAATGATGACGCATGCAAACGACTGAGAAATCTTCATCCTTATTGAGGCATAACACAGTGTCGTTTTTGCTTATTAGATATTTTATTAAAAAAGGTAAAAATCAACAAGACAGACCAACAAAAAAAAGGAAGTCTGAATTATCCCCCCCCCCAACCCCTAAATGTGATTCATCACTCCCCCTCCTCCTCCTGTTATGTAATTTTTCTATTTTTGCGATACAACAGATACACGATATGATCTAGAATTTGGTTAACATCTCTGTTATGTGTATTACAGTGGCAACCCGGGCCACTGTTCTGTGACTGACGTTGGTGCTAATGACCTAGCTGTCGACGTACCATTAAACCTCATTCCTCTCCCCCCCTCCCTTTCCTAGCCTACGTACTCTTTCACAAGTTAATATGTCAAGAAAAGATGTGTGTTAAAACGCTAAATGCCTCTTGTCATGGTTTTTAGTGGGTTATTCTCACGCCGGGTTGCAAATAGATTCCCACTCGATAACCGACACTAATTATGCTTTAATGACGTCAAATTAAACATTTTATTCTTTATTTTATGTAGTTTTATTCTTTCTTAAGACGCCATCGCTTTTTGTCTTTGTTTATAGGGCAGTGACACGACGTAGTATTATTGTGTATAAACTCTATGGTGGAGCCAGTAACTGGGTTCGCTGCAAGGAGCACTGGAGGGAGAAAGGAAGATCGTCTTATTGAAGCCAATGCTATTAGACTGGATTTCTTAAGCCTATAACGCGCGATTCTTGTTCTGGAGAAAACAACGTTCTTTTAAGCCTAAGAAACCGCTCTCAAAGCACTGTCTTGACTAGAAGTGCCGTTTTTTTTCGGTTACATTTTAATCTAGTGCACCTTGTAGCTATTACCTCCAAATGATGTCTCGTAGCCAATATAACGTCACTTGACGCTGCTCTATTGGCATCGAAGTATTGGTGACATCATTATTTTCTGACGAAGACCCATGTGATCACCTTCGCATCTGGAGGACGAGGTACCTACCATACCTGATGAGAATGCGAAGAATCAAGTTCATCTTGCATTGCACTGTTCCACCATGTTGCGTCCACAGAAGAAATTGCTTCTTGGAAGTTCTTCGGGGTTATAGGTGTAGATGTGATGGCTATCAAATAACACAAAATAATTAGTCTGCCATCATTATCGGGATCCAATTCCTCATCATGATCGAACTTTGTTGGACAGTCCTGCACCTGACACTCATGGACGCGACGTTGTTCCATAACTGCAAGGTTTAGTCTGCACATCATTGTGCAGGTAACACGCTGTCTCGGTGGCAAATCTCCACAACTTCTGCGGAAGGTGATTACGACCCAGTAAAGTAGTATAGCCTTTCGCTCTATCATCTGTAAAAAATTGCTCCGCCAAAGGGGTGACTTGCAGGGCAAACGGAGTGGAACAGAAATGTTTGATGCCTCGTGATGTCACAAGTAAGTTCAAACTGGTGTGACTTCGAAATTGGATCATTGTCAGTATGGAGTGTAACTAAATTATGTGTGGTCCCATTTTGTTATTGGAGGATAAATGTCTGAAGAGCATTTTATACCCGAGGTTATGTTCTTACGCACAAGCAAGAACAGAAAACACTCTTCTGGAATAATTGTCGAGAAACACAAATAGAAAGCGAGCACAACCGTATGCAGGTACTTTCTTATTGCCCGTCAAGGTGCGCATGCAGGAACATCATCACACAGGTTGAACGTATAGGGTACTGTAGACGTCAACTTTTGTAGATTACAAAGGGTGGGCAAGGGTATATAACCAACCTTTTGGTATTCTTCGCATCACAAGGTTAGATGAATGTGATGCCTCTGATGCCAACGTTTCCATGGAGATAATCATCAAACAGTTTTTGGTAAGTCAAAATCCCTCTTAGGTTAGATTGAGTATTGGGAGCAGATATCCCAAGTATGATGTGCAATTCGGGTTGTACAGACGTAATTGAACTCTCAAAACTGGGTAGATAATGCTTGAGCATTATGTCATTGGGGAGAAGGGGCCCATTAGCATAATCGTCGTTTGCAAGCTGGAATTGTTCATTGATCTATGCGTATAACTCCCTTCCTACCCTGACGTGGGGTAGAAATCAAATTAGCTGCAGCATCTGACGAAAACACATTTTCTAATTGTGGGAACATTTGGCTCAAGTCTATTTTCATTGTACCAATTTTAGTTGTTGTGATCTAAAACAAAACCCACAAGGGTGAAAGAACCCACCAACTTTCAGCCAATCAAAGTATTGATATCAGAGCCAAAATGGCTGTCACCAAGTTGCTACATTAGTTGCCAAGCTAATCCCACCGAGTATTAGATCAAAAGTTAAATAAAAAACCTGACCATGGCTACAATCGGTAACAATGGTCAAGTTTTTGATTTAACGTGTGGGGTAATAGTCGGTGGGATTAGCTTGGCAACTAATGTAGCAACTTGGTGGCAGCCATTTTGGCTCTGATATCACTACTTTGATTGGCTGAAACTTGGTGGGTTATTTCACCCTTGTGGGTTTTGTTTTAGATATCACTTCTTTTGTAGTTTTTTTGTGACATCTTATTTTAGCCACTCCCAGTTATCTACTATCTGGCCAGGTATGGTTGACAAATATTGAATACGAACGGAGATTTTAATTTTTTTTTTTTAGTTTTGCTGCAGTAAGTACTTCAATCATATAAATTAAAGCGTTTGGTGATTTGCATTCAACCATCAACAATAAGTAGCGTGGGCTACGGATGTATAGGTTATTACCCACTTTTCGAGTACTGAGATTAACAATGTCGAGGCCACACCGAGGCCGAGCCATTGTTGAGCTAAGTACTCGGGAAACGGGTAATAACCTATACTTATCATCCAGTCGCGTAACAATTGAAAAGCGCATTCACTCTCATTGTTATTGCAACATCGTCTTTGTTCGCGGAATGGGAAAATCGGCATTAGGATTCGTTTTTGTGCAAACATTGTTACACGCACAATCGCATTCTCAAGCTTTCTGAGCAAAAGAACGTCAGCCCGATTCGTTCTTTGTTGTGCGCTTGCTGGTCCTTTGTCGATCTCAGTACTTCAGGCCTGGGAAGTAAATCCTAGTCTTCCGCGCCTAGGATGAAGGTATCAAGCTTGTTTCATTGTTACAAGTATTGTTGCATAGTAGCCTCCTGAGATCGTCTAAACTGGGTGATAATTATTATTATCATCCAGTTTAGACGATCTCAGTACTATACAACAATGCTTGTAACAATGCAGCAAGCTTGATACCTTCATCCTAGACCCTGAAGACTAGAATTTACTTCCCATGCCTGAAGTACTGAGATTGTCAAAGGACCAGCACGCGCACAACAAAGAACGAATCGTGCTGACGTTCTTTTGCTCAGAAAGCATGACAATACAACAGTGCGTGCAACAATGTTTACACAAAAAAACGAATCCTAATGCCAATTTTCTCCTTCAGCGAACAAAGACGATGCTGCAATAACAAATAAGAGTGAATGCGCTTTTCAATTGTTACGCGACTGGGTGATAAATAGGTTATTACCCGCTTTTCTTCGTACTGAGTTCAACCATGTGGGGCCTCGACATTGTTGATCTCAGTACTCGGAAAGCGGGTAATAACCTATAGTGGCCCGAAGCCATGCGGCTTACTATCAACAAGTAGTGCTTCCATTTTATCGACAATGATGTGTTATTGTCGATTATTTCTGGTAGTCCGTTTGCATTGTTACTCGTTAACACTAATAAATAACGAGTAATGCTTATTTTGATCACCAGTGGCATTTTTCCAACATACGGTAAAACAGCATTACAAATGGTTGCAATCTTTTTAGTTAATGTTTCCTCGAACGTCAAACCATAAAAAGCACGTATTGGAGTTAAAAGAGTGTTGAATACCAAAGTTCATTCGTATCAGTCGCATGATTTATTTTATATGAGCGGAATTAGTAGTCAGTAGTCAGTATATAGTAGTGAGGTAAAATCGAAGATCTTCACGCACTTTTATGACATTGATACAGTTCATGCACGTAATTGAAATACAACTATTGCTTGTCAGGGCATAAAGACTGCCCATTTTCAACAATTTTCAAGCTGTTTCGCCCCATAGGTATTTATCCTCGCATCGTGAAATACGCTCAGCTATGGTTTTTTTAAAGTACCATAGCTACTGGCCATGCAACAACAATGCAAGAATTAAACGATGACTTTCTTACAATGAAGTAACAATGAAATGTGACACTTATTGAACTTGGCGGGCAGACCACTACCGTGGTTCTTGATACTCGCGCTGTTAGAAAAGAAACCTAATGCCGATTTTCTCCTTCTGTGAACAAAGACGATGCTGCAATAACAATGAGAATGAATGCACTTTTCAATTGTTACGCGACTGGGTGATAAATAGGTTATTACCCGCTTTTCTTCAAAGGGTTTTTAGCGAGCGTTAACACCACCCGGTCATCTGCCCGACGAAGCCCTAAGGCCCTATGTCTGCAACACCCGGAATGGATTCTCAGGAGATCACCCACCCAATTACCAATCGGGGCCAATCGCTTTTCTTCGTACTGAGTTCAACAATGGCTCGAATAGCTTGAATGGTGGAAACTATGATTTGCAAACTGATATTCAAACTAGGACGTTTGGTAAATTCGGATCATTGGGGTATGTATGTGGTAATTTTGTCACACATCTTGAATCTTGATGGGTAGGCTTGCATCCTGTTCGGGGTTCAGGTTTGCATCCTGTCCAGCATTACGTTCTCTAAACCCGGCTCTCCTACCAAGTGACGGAAAAGAGATTGTGGAATGAAGAACATCGGGAGTCAGTAATGCAGCATGTATAATACTGCCCGTTATGGTGGCCCAGGCACAACCATATCCGGTTTGTAAGGTTGCTAAGAAAGAAGACGATTAGTTTCAAGACAAGGCTCAATTCCAATTTACTTCTTACTGTACAGCTAGGGGACTGCACACATAGCATTACATATTAGGCGTCAGCCAGAATTTATCCTTCTGAGTGACCCTCGTAGGCTCCTGGTATCCAACCTTTCCGTCAGATACCAAACACCAACTAACCCGAGCCTCTGCTGGGACTTGCCTTTTAAGCGATCCAAAACTGTAGGCTCTAGCCTGAGGCACCGTCCGAACAGGTGCAGACCAGTCCTGGCTGGTTGCGCAGCAGAACCGTGTTGTTACCTGGCGACTAGCAACCGTCCAATTCCTGAGTGTGCAGTAATTGGAAGGCTTGACGTCCGCCATGTTTGAGGCAAAGTGCAGTACGAAGTGTGTGCCTCGTACGTTGCGTGCTGCCGTCACATGTAAGCCGTTACAGGTTTACCCACGTTTTTCCTTCGTGAATCAGAAACCAGTTTATTTTCGTATCCAGGGGCAAGATAGCCAGTTATTTCAACAAAGCTTAAAACACGACGTTACCCAGCAATGTCAGTTGCCTACAATATTGCTGCGTAACAATTTATCTATTTATTATTTTTTAATCCAGCCATTTTCACTCTAATGGGGTTGGTGTTAATATTCAACACTGCCCTTCAAATTTTCCATTCTTTAAATGCAGTAAGTCTGATGTTATTATTTTTTTTATAATATTAATATAACGGCCCATAATTCCTAACGGCATTTTTGACATGTACCAATTCCGCTTCACCTTTGGGAAGTAGACCTTCGGTGGATGGAGGAGTCAGCATAACCTTCAGCATTTTCAGGTAATGAACTTATTGCGAGTGTAATACATCCAACGCAGCACTCACGGCCAACATTTGTTCGCTTTATTCATTAGGGAATCGAATTGAAAGGCCGTCTTTCGTTGATACAAAGAGAGCAAATTCCTCTGTAACTAATCTGGTTTACGAACACTAAAGTGATCAGTTTTCTTTTTGTCGGTGTGCGTGATTGTTCTACAAGTAAAATGTCACGTGTTTAGATTAAAGATTTAGTGGGACGTCATTTCGGGAGGTTGACGCGTGACGTCCAGTATGGGTAAGACCGAGAATTTATAGAGTTTAGGAGGAGAATTTGTAACTATAAAAAGTCCCCATTGAACACGTTAGATTCGTCCCCATTAGTTCAGTCCGAGTTTTCAGAGGGCGCCACGTGTTCTATCTGGTAATTTTTGCTCATTTTGCAGCCCAAATCTAAAGTAAACTAAATTACAAGTAAGCTAGGATAAATAATAATTAAACATAATATGGTAGTTTTCGTTTAGTTTAATTTTAGGCTAAAAACTGAGTAGAAATTCCCACATAAAACACGTGGCGCCCTCTATAAACTAAGACTGAACTAATGTGAATTTATCTAAGATGTTTCAGTGTGGGTCTCGGTCACAAATTCTCCTCCCCAACCCTATAAATTCTTGGTAAGACCGACCTTGGTAAGCTTTGAGTGAAGTTTGCTTGCCTGAAATCCAGAAGTGCTTGGTGCACGCCCTTTCTGTGGACTTGAGTGGTTTTGAAGACAACAGGACCTAAAAAGGAGTTAGGAACGAAAAGGAAGAGTGATGAACAGTTTTAAAACTGTGTCAGTGTATTACGGATAACTGGGCCCAGTTCGTCGAATTTTAGCACTGGAAAAGTCAACCATCTTACGAGGAATTTAAAAAAAGGCAGATTTTTCTTCTGGTGTTAGATCGTTTGGCAGTTCTGCTGATGCGTATACACACAAGAGTGTTTCAGCACCTGCAAAGACACGGATAATCGCTCAAGCATTGAATTATCGGTTGCTTACTACCCTGGTAGTTTTTTCCGCGCCACAAATAAAATACAAGAAACCGTTCATCAGACATAAAGAACCTTCCCTTGTAGTATCCCGGAACTCCAGTAAAGTCTGGTGTGCGACCATCAAGTAGAAAAAATTTCACGTGTCATCATGTGACGGGGATTCGATACCAGGTCTTCCGAATATGAATCCACTATTGACGCTAATCTGCCACGATGCATGGCCGCACACTGGATTTCACTGCAGCCCCCGGGTACTACAACGGTTGGTTCTACCTTCTCACTACAGTTTTTTATCTTTTCACATCAGCAGATAAATGTTACAGCAGACCAACAACAATATTGTAAACCAAGCTCGTTAATTACTCCACCAACCCGTTGTTGGCACCGGTGAAACTTTGAAGTTGTTTCTTTTACGTTTATAGCTGTATTACGGAACCGGTTACCAGGTACTTAAGAAGCCTTAATTAAAGGCATAAGGTGATTGAATAACCTTGCATTTTTTCTGTATACGACCATGGCCAGTAAACCATTCGGCCTCACTAATAACAGTATTAGGGGGTAGACAAAATGGCCGCCACGAGTAGTCCATTTCATTTCTTCGACATCTGTTCGGGAATTGGCCAAGCAAATCGCGTCGGTCAATTTTTGGACGGTGAGTCCCGCCATCAACTGCCTAATAGTGGCAACTACAAAAAGCTTAGTAATTCACTAAATCCCAGTAATCACGCGGAAAATAGCTTACATGCACAAATAAATAAATTTCTGTATTTTTTGCCACCAAGCTATTAAATTTCTCGACTGCATATAGCTCTTCAGTAAATAACGACATGTTCTTTTATCCAGAAAGTGTTTCAAAGAAGGCAGAATTTTTGAACGGAGAGAGTCACCCTCGGTTGGCAAACAGCGGCAACAAGACAAATTAATCCCATCAGCGGCACTTTCGCCGGCCATATTGTGTAACCAGTCGCGTTTGCTATTTTTAATCCAAGATCCGGATGTACTGTTGTAGAGCCCTGCGTCTGTACAGCAAAATTTGGGAAGACTATACGAAAGACTGTGTCCGTCCGTTCGTTTTTTCAGTGGTAGTCAAGTGGACCTTAAAAAACACGGCAAATTAAAACATTGTTGCTGCCGTATATCTAATAGGCTTTCTCGACGCAACTTAATGAAGTAATAACATTTGATCGTCGCATTTAACTACTACACGAAGACACGCAACCATAAAAAAAAAAATGATTTCGTTAACGACTTACATTGGTCTCTGCACCATGTTGCATGAAGGAGTAGGCCTATACTCTCGAACCCACTTCTCTATTAGCTTACGAAATTAAAGCGGTAGGTAAAAATATTAGGCCTAGAAGCTAAAAATTAGGCCTAAACCACATTGCTGGGCAACGTGAAATCTCGACACCGTGTTGCATGAAGGTGTAGGCCTATACCTCGAACCCAATTCTCCGTTAACTGCTACTTACGAAATTGAAACGGCAGGTAAATATTAGGCTTTAAGCTGTCAACAGTACCTAAAATCTGAAACTAGGCCTAAAAGCTAACACAGTTTAACAAGCAGTTGTGATGGTTACTACTTTTAGATTATACTAGGTGACCCTGGCGTAACATACGCCGTTCTAACAAACAGCCACCTCCTCACGCCCTCCACCGCAACCTGCTCCCTCTCCCCACCCCTCTTCCCGCGATGGAATGCAAAGGCTGCTTGCCTGCTCGCTTCTGGCAGGATATCCTGCTCACTTCTGGCCGGACATCATGATTCCTCACCATCATCATTAAGTATGCTCCTAAGCGAAATACATATAAGTAGATAACAGAGAGCGCTGTTGAAGTGCGTGATAGAGGTGTGCGCCTCAATATTTTTGTTGAAAAAGTGGCGGAAGACCGGTTGCAACTAGGTGTCGCTGCAGCTGCTTGTATACTTCAGTTTACTGACTACACATTGACTTCCTTGTTTAGCTGATAGCTTCCTTATGACTTATAGGCTTTCTCCACATAACTTAATGAAATAATAACATTTGATCGTCGCATTTAACCACTACACGAAGATACGCAACCGTAAAGAAAAAAGGATTTCATTAACGAAATCTGTCTAGTCTCGACACCTGTTGCTTGAATGCCTATAATCGGCACCGCGAAATCTCTCCACCGTGCTGCATGAAGGAATAGGCCTATCTCGAACCCAATTCTTCGTTAGCTGTTATTTACGGAATAAAACGGCAGGTAACAATTAGGCCTACAGGCTGACGATTACGCCTAAAATCTGAAACTAGGCGTAAATAGCCAACACGCTTTAGAGGTGTGCGCCTCAACATTTTCGTTGAAAAAGGGGCGGAAGTGACAGAAGACCCTGTTGTGACTAGGTAGTCGCTGCTGCCGCTTCTTTATACTTCAGTTTATTGACTGAAAATTCAGAATTCCTTGTGAAGTTCGGAGGGGATATTAATAGTCTGCACGAGCACGTTGCGTATGGACTTGACTCAGGCCCACGTGCTGTATACACAAAGAAAAGAATCCTCAAGTTACAACTAATAACACTGCAACATCCTGAAGGGGGAAAAAAAGACCTATGGAAATAGCTCTCCTTTTCTTTGAATTTCTTCGTAAGCACTCGACATATTGGCAAGCTGGGGGTTTTTAATAAGAGCATTACATTTCGCATGCATGGCTTTCGCAGACCATCAAGTTTGTTGTCTGCTAATGCCACGCAGTGGTTTTCGTGTAGATACCGGTGTTGCTGCCGCATTCGGATATACTCAGGTGTAAGCAACGGCAGATTGTAGACATGTCATACGGTCATAAAGAATGCAGTTTGCAACTTTGTTGCGGCCTAACTGGTCGCATAGGTCGCCTATGGAAAAGCGGGGAGCCGACCGCCGTGGTGCTCTATCCGCAGAAGAAGTGAACTGTTATCGGAGGATTTCAAAAAAAAGAAGGTATGAAAATTGATTATTTTATTGGTACGGCTACGTATCTGTGGCACTACGAAGGGAGTTCTAGTAGGGTTAGTAATATTAGTATAGGATCTAGTAGAGGTAGAAACCTATATGATTTCTGCCCAGTGCTCCACTGGTAGTATTAGTAGGGTTATAGGATATAGTAGATCGTATAATCCTACTCATTCTACTAGATTCTACGAGGGAATTCTAGTAGGGTTAGTTGTAATAGTAAAAGATCTGGTAGAAGTTCAAACCTACGAGTCTGCCCAATGCTTCACTGGGTAGTATTAGTAGAATCTAGTAGAATTAGTAGGATTATAGGGTATACTAGATCCTATAATCCTACTTATTCTACTAGGTTCTACGAGGGAATTCTATATGGTTAGTTGTATTACTAAAGGATCTAGTAGAAGTTCAAGCCTATGATTTCTGTCCAGGGCTCCCCCGGGTAGTATTAGTAGAATCTAGTAGAATTAGTAGGCTTATAGGATCTAATACAAATACGCATTTTACAGGGGAATTCTAGTTAGGGTTAGTAGTATTAGATATAGGGTCTTTGATAAAAATATAGCCTATAAAAGTGCACATGTAAAACAATAAAACACGACGTTTCGGGGATAATTTGCACC
>JAHWFP010224384.1:0-27902 GCA_023313725.1 Lithobius niger | reverse complement strand
CTGAACCTGTAGGGGATATTGAGCCTGTGTTATCAGTGGGGCCAGACGAGAAATGTGAAAAAGGCTAGCAGAATTCCCCCCAAAAATTATAATTTGTGTATTACAGGCAATAAAAAAATGGTACCAAAAATGCTAAATTTTCAAAGATGAATACGAGCAAAAACTGCAAGTTTTATGAGTCTGAGTTGGAGAGTACTGAAATCGGCCACCATCCAAAGGGTCTGACAAATCCGGAAGTAGCATACGAGATTGGCAAATCCGAAATCACTACAATAGATTTGCAGATTTGCATTGGATTTTCAGATTTGCGTTGATTTGCAGACTTGCAGGGGTTTGCGCGGATTTCCGGGGATTTGCGCAGATTTGCTCGGATTTTGCACGGATTTGCAAGATTTGTACGGATGGCACAATTTGTACAGATTTGCAAAATTTGCACGAATTTTCAAGATGCGTGCGGATTTGCAAGATCTGTTCGGATTTTCAAGATTTCGCTTGAATTTAAGGATTTCATGACGATTTACAGATTTGCAGACATCATTTAGAATCGCTGATTTGCAATGATTTGTGTGGGGATTTGTAGATTTTACTGGATTTGCAAGTAGATTTGGAGATTTCGTCTTGATTTGGAGGATTTATAGAGATTTGCAGATTTCAGGCGGATTGCAAGCAGATTTGCAATGATTTGTAGATTTCACTTGGCTTTGCAAATCCGAACTCAGAGAGCATACGAGATTGCAGTCCTTGTCGGACCTCACGCCACCATCGCAGGGCGAAAGTAGCAGTGTGCGCCGCTGCAACACCCCGCCGCTGTCGGGCAAAAATATCAAACGCCCCGTGCGTCGTCTCGAACGAAATATTGATCTTCACTGCTGCCGTAGAATGTTTTATCGACGCACACCTCTGGGCAAAAGTGTGTTGGCGCGTTCGCGTTCGAGGATATGATGAACGATTGTATGGTGTGCAGTGCCCGTCAAAATGTGCCTCAAGGGATTGTACGAATTTAGGTGTATTGTGGATATAAAGTCTTTGACGTTGATTATTTGAAAATTATTTCGTGCTCAAACAAATGAATTTACGAAACCGTAGAGGCGTAAATTCTCTGTCTTTAATGGTGGAAAAGTATCGTATGCACGAGCTTGGTTCAGTCACATGTTGTCTTTAGTGACGATTACTGTGATTTTGAATACGTACTCTATCTCTTTATTCTAATGCTACCGCGGAATGGGATGACTTTGACAAAAAACGGAAAAGTACATCACCTTTTCCCATCAGCTACAAATACAGTATTTTGAAAAGGTGAAAATATCCGATGATGGCCCACCATCTTGGCTTGAAGGCTGGGTAAGAAATTTGTTGTCAAGCTAATGGTGAAAACCGTATACCTAAGAATTGCGGCAGGAATACGTTACGTACGTCCGGTACAACAATTTCATTATTGCACTACCAAACCACGTAATGGGAGTCGCCATTGTTTCGCGCGGAACAACCGAAATTAATTCCGCTAGATGGCGCTACGCTGTTTCGATTCAGAAGTGCCGACGTTGGCTGCGAGTAGCTCAAGCGTCTGACAACCTTAGCTGGCCAGTAATGACGTGCTGTTCGCTTACTAGTTATTTAAAGAAAAGAAAAGGAGGTCGTAACATGGATTTGTCTTCGAAGCTACTCGAGCCAAATAACTTAATTTGAGATTGAAGATTTTTTTCGTGCAGGTGCTGCCTTGCAGCAAACTCATTCGGCTTGTGTCCGGATGTAGCTCCGACACGTGCAGCTAAGGCTGTCACATGCTTGAGCTACTCATAGCCAACAGAGCTATCTCAATGAGCTAACGTCGTCGAATCGAAACAGCGCAGCCCCATCTGTCGACTTTAATTTCGGTTGTTCCGCGCGAAACAATGGCTGCTCCCATTACGTTTTTTCGTGACGCAATAGTAAAATTGTTGTATCGACGTACGTAACGTGTTCCTGCCGCAATTCTTGTCTTTAGTTACTGTGTAAGTAAAAGATGCATGTCAAAATGGATGCAATTGTCCTTTAAGTTTGTTAGAAGTACTAACATTCTCACAATATTAGCTCACTTTCTACGTAATGACCGTTACATCCGTGGACGTGACGTCACTCTGACCTTACTCTCAGCGCACGCACTGTAATACACAAAGAAGCTTCAAGTTACACATATTAGCAATCAATTAGCCTTCAGAAAAAGCTATCGAAATAGTCCGGCTGTTTTGTGACTTCAATAGCAAATTGGCAATCGGAGTTTGCTTTTTTAATGAACGCATTGAATTTCGGAAGCAGGGGTTTTGGTAGAGGTCGTCAAGCTCATTGTCTGCTTATGCGACGGCGTAGATGTTCACGTAGAGATCGCTGCATTGCCATCGAATTCGCGTTATTCAGTTGTTAGCAACTCCAGAGCGAAGACATGCTATTCCGTTGTACAGCATGCAGTTTGCTACTTTGCTACGACCTAATTGGTCGGCTAGTTCTCCGCTGGAAAAGAGGGAAGCCAAACGCCACGGCGATCTCTCCGCAGAAGACGTCAACTCTTATCGACGGCTTTCTCGAAGAAGGAGGTATGAACGTGGATTACTTTATTGGTATTCTCCCCCGTAATGTCAGTCGAATGTAGTGAATTCTAATAGGGTTAGTAGGGTCTAGTAGCAATAGGCGTTTCATAGAGTTCTGAAATTATACACAGAAAGTTGAAAACTGATGTGGGATGAGGCTTTTTTTCTTCTTTTTTTTTACGCATTCGGTTCTCCAGCACAGAAAGTTGAAAACTGAAGTTTTTTTTTGTAATATTTTTAACACATTTTATAGTAAAAAAAAAAGTGCCGTTTTCATACTGAATTAAAAAAAAATGGTCAGATTGCTTCAACACAGCATTTAAAAAGCCATTTTTCGAAAATGTTTTATTCGTAGCAAGCACAGATCGGATTTCAGAAACCCCCCCCAAAAAATGTTTCGAAGCTTTTTAGGTGATGCGGCGGATTACGTAGCATTAATACAACAGTAGTGATCAGACTAATGTTAACTTTGGAAAAGTCACTAATAATAAATGCCGCGTCAATTATTTTTATTTCTTGCAAAAAAATCGATGCAGGAGGGCCTGAGAACCATTTTTTTTTTTTACTTTGCATGGCCTAATATATTAGTTTATTTAACAAGAGGAAAACTTCTATTACCTGTTTCAAAATATCAGTAAATTGTGTATTTCTACTGCCCCCCCCCCCCCTCTTTATGGATAAGGAGGCCGAGGCATGGAGGCTAATCAACCCTTCCGTGCTTTTGACTTTGGCTGACTGCTTCTTTCAGGCAAACTCTAATAAACTGGTTTATTTGCAAGTTATTTTCTCTAGTGATGCTCGATTTTCTCTCCATCCAGATCGTACATTTCGAAACTTCTACTCCAACAAACTCGTGGTAACATTTTAAGCCCTTACCCAACCCAAATTTACAATTTGGTTAGTGTTTATTTCTTGTCTGTTGCTGGTTTATTAAGGTTAAAATTAGGAAAATTGTGGGAGTGCTCATTGATTTTAAAGGTCCATTCGTATACATCAGTTCTGGCAGGAACTGCTGCAGGAGAACTAGTTCGAATAAAATAAGTAGAATTGCTTGAAGTTTATTTTCGATTTGCATCCTTCGGTGGCGCAGCTCCTGTACCATTAAAACGGACTCATAATTTTTTTTTTTTTTTTTCAATTTTTTTAAAATTAGGAAATGTTAAAAATTAGTGGCGTAATGAAATGAAATTAGCTAAGGGAAGTAAGAAAAGGAAGATTTTTGTCTTTACTCGGTGAAATTATGTAAGTTAGAAGTGGAAAAACTTGAATGTGGCACTCGCCGGCTCTACCAATAAACGTCCTTTACGGAATTAAAGATCGTTACGTCCTAAAAATGACGATTAATGCAAAATAATTTTCAATGGAAACGGTATAGGCGGGGTTTTGTCAACAATGCACTCGTACTGCAAGTCACTTACGGCAAAGCTGACAAGTCACGAGCTTAAGGCAAAGCCAAATGTGAAACTCAAGCATCAACGTCATCTAAAATGGATCAACTAAATTATGCAAGTAAGACCATAGTGTAAACTAGAAATTTGTTCAGGTTTATGGAACGAAGTTCACGCAGACAGCAGAGTATAAATCACATCACTAACACCAAGAATTTATAGGGTTGGGGAGAAGAATTTGTAACTCTAAAAAGTCCCTATTGAAACGATTTAGATTCGTTTCTGTTAGTTTTGTGCGAGTTTTCAGAGGGCGCCACGTGCAGGGAGTCGAACCGTTATTTTTTTCGGTTCGGTTTCCGGTTACGGTTCCGCTTTATTTAAAATTTCGGTTTGGTTACGGTTCGGTTCGAACCATTTTTATTTTTTGGTTTTAACCGGTTATAACCGATTACGGTTTTAACCAGTTATAACCGGTTATGGTTTAACTGGTTTTACTCGGTTACGACTTTATTACTTGACTGGCCATAATGATTTGCTCGAACAACTAACAACGAACAAATAAGTTTGGCACTATCCGTAACTTTCTAGTTGCTTTTTAGTTGTAAATTTGCAAAGCTTTTCAGCTGCTTAGTTTTCAGATTTGCAAACTTAAAAATTTACTGTAATATCAAAGTCAACAGTATTTTAATGGAGTATCACTTGTTCAGTGCCGTAAAACAAGTAGCTCACTCATTTTAACAGAGGTTTACATTGTAGGCCGCCTAACTAAAGTAGTTTTAACAAAAAAAAATAATTCTTTCAAAGCACTTGCTACCGACACCATGCAAAAGCACTACAGTAAGGGAAATTGCTTAAGTGTTTCCCCAACGTCATTGCAGTTTCCACCGCCCTATCTTTTTCATACAGACCTGGTCCGGAGAAGACAATGTCTGTGCCTTTGCTCGACGCTTTTCCCCTCCCCACCCGCCTTTGGTTCGTTTACAACTGTAATGCGGAGAAAGGTTTGTGGGGGGGGGGGGGGGGAATGTTACTACAATTTTGATGTATCAGTGTTACCTTGAAAACTATTCATGGTCACGCGAAATATGGCATTGTGGGTGAACCCATGCAGGATAAGGCATTGTGGGTGAACCCTTGCGGAATATAATTACTCATTCTTATGCTTATTGCGTAGTTAGCTAAGCATAGCATCATTCTAAACGGCATGCCGGCAGTCAATTTTTTTCTGAATCAAACTTAATTTAGTCAAATTGTAACTACTTAACTGCACATTCCTTATTAAAACTTTATTAGTTACTGTTGGTAACTCTGTATCCGCGATTTCAGGATGCAAGTATTGCTAAAAACAACAATGATGATCCAGAAGTGGCGTCAAGCAAACGCGCAAGAACCGAAAAAAATAACCGATATTTTATTTCGGTTTGGTTACGGTTACGGTTAATGCCACCTGTATGTTTTTCGGTTCGGTTACGGTTTCGGTTCTGCAATTTCAAACTGTTTTTACCGGTTTTAGGTTACGGTTCGACTCCCTGGCCACGTGTTCCTTCTGGTAATTTTTGCTCATTTTTCAGCCCATGTAAAAAACAATCAAAATGGTCGTTCAGGGTGCAGTAAGTCATGAATGGCTCGACCAATTGAAAACGTGGTCTCTGTGAGGATGAAGGCCAAGGAAATTTCTGGCTTAGATCATGTTTCAGATTTTAGGTAGGTGCAGTAGTTTTTTTCGAAACGGTGTTACACGAGAACAAGATAAGAACAACAAGAAGTGAACAATTTTCAAATTTACGTGTGTCTCCCTCCTTTTATTCTTGCACATATAATTGCAATTTTTTTGGTATAAATATACCTTCCATACTTATCTACTATCCGGCCAAGTTTGGTCGAAATATATAGAATAGGAACGGAGATATTAATAGTTTGAGCTTTGCTGGAAAGAGGATTTCGATCATATATCATAGGTCGAGGCCAAGCCGTTGTTTTTATTGCTTCTTAGTTCTTGTTTTTTTTTTAATTTTATTTTAATTAAAAAAAAGCATGGCGTACTGAATGGTTTCAAATTTCGCATACCACTCGTACTTTTGAAACAGTTTCTACTTCTAAGCTTTCACCAGTAGGTTATTTTTGTTCTACTCCAAAGGACATGAACTGTAGCCGGTGCTTGAAGATGATGAAAGATATTGGCGAATATCTGACTTTATTAATAATTAAGGTTCCTCTTTTCGTTTGATCTATACAACGAATGTATCATGTTGCCTACTCCATCTTTACTTTATAAGCCGCATGGGACAAAACATCCTTTTCAGTTCAGTGCATTGTGGAAGTGGGCTTTAGAGAGTAAAGACCATATTGTCAGTCGTACTGGGGAAAATGTACTTTTCCAGCCTCCATCCTGTTACCTGGTACGATTCCTCTGAAAGAGGAAAACGTGAAGTACAACGCTGTGAAGCATTGCTTCTTGAAAAGGTACAGTACCGCGAGAGATTTTTGCGGAAGCAACGGTAAGTGTACTCATTTTTAATTTTATAAACAGCAGAGGCCTGATAACATTGCCCTGGGGAATACCAACTTGCGGAAGTTGTGGCGTCAACATAGGCCAAGTGAATTTTTGACAAAAAAAACAACGAATCTGCATAGACCTCTATGCTACTCGGCCGTTTTCTCTAAAACGGCGGCGTTTCAGTTTCCAGTGTGATGCTGGAAAGAATGGTCCACTTACTGAAGTAAGCCAATAGTGGACCTAAGCTTACCAATGGCCGTATTGTATTAATGAATAGAGATTCATTTTTTTTACAACGGATATTGTATTGTAAATGTGCCAAAGCAGTCATAAAGTTCAGGTGGAAGTCGAAATCACGACATTTCGGTTCCTAGATCGGAACCGTTTTCGAGTGAAGGGGTTTAAAACATGTCAAATATGTCGTGGTTTAGTCTTTCATCTGTTCTTTATGACTACGCTACTTACGAAAGTACTGTTTAGCTTTCTGCGTTTTGATATTTTAACAGTTTCATATCATAACTGTTTTTTTTTTAATTTGTTAAATTGTGCATAGTAATATTGAGAGGAGCTTTAAATCTACTCATGGTAACAGATGTCGCCGAGCTCCCTCTCACAAAAACAACGACACCACTCTTCGGAGTGCTGTGAGTGCGGCTATCGTTCAAACTTACTTCTGCTGTGGTCGTGCAATGGGAAAAATTTCCATATCTTCAACATAAGAGGAGATAGTCTCTCCTGTTTTTCCATAAGTATTCATGGCATAAGTTGTGATGTGTAAAGCTTGGTATCGCTAAATAACTAATCCGAAATATGCAAGGCGTTCACTGCTAAAAAAAAGAATTCCAATAAAAAAAATTATTTTCGACTACGGGGAATACGAATAAGTGATTTTGGAGTGTATGGTCAGCTTCTGCTCCTAGAGCTCTAGGCAAATTCTGCGTTTTAATTCCTTCTTAATTCTTCATTAGTTTTACTTTAGCAAAGAAAACTTCGGAAGAGCGGATTCGAAAAAAAACATGGGCTTATGAAATTTCAACTCGGCTCGGCATACTGGTAGTGCTTAATTACTTGGATGGTACGACAAGTAGGTTGTTTGTGTGTGCTGGATAATGCATAGTCATAACGCTTGGATTGTATATAGTGCTGGAACCTGATAAAGGCTTTACGAATGTCCGCATTTATTAATAATTAATTAAGTTATTTTTTTATATCAAGAACACGACTTCCTCTTACTGCCTACCATCTCTTTGCTTTTATACGTTCTGTAAGCCAAAATGTAGTTGGTTTTTGATCAGCACATAGGGAGGAGAGGGTTAAGCTTCATAGAGTAAAGACAGTATTATCAGTCATATGGGGACAATGTGCTTTGGTAGCCTTAATAATACAAGAATTATTTATAGGGTTGGAGAGGAGAATCTGTAAGTCTAAAAAGTCCCTCTTGAAACGTGTTACATTCATTCCTGTTAGTTCCATCCGAGTTTTCAGAGGGCACCACGCATTCCATCTGGTAATTTTTGCTCATTTTTCAGCCCAAATCTAAAGTAAACTAAATTATAACTAAGCTAAATTAAATAATAAATAATACAAGCTACTTTCGTTTTGTTTAGTTTTCAGCATAAAATTAATCCCCTGCTGAAATATCTTAGATTTAGTTCCGTCTAAGTTTATAAAGGGTGCTATGAGTTTTATGTGGGAATTTCTATTCAGTTTTCAGCCTAAAACTGACTAGAAATTCCCACATAAAACTCATGGCACCCTCTATAAACTTAGACGGAACTAAATCTAAGATATTTCAGCGGGGGATCCCAGTCACAAATTCTCCTCCCCAAACCTATAAATTCTTACCCGTACCCTTCCTCTGCAAGGGAAAAACGTGAATTACAACGCTGCGAAGCACTGTATCTTGAAAAGGTATACAGCCAAAAATTCATGCTAAAGAAACGGTAAGCATATTCAGTTTTAATTTTTCTACAGGTCCAATAATGTTACCCTGGGGAATGACGAACTTAAGAAAGATGTGGCGTGAACATTGACTTAGTTAAGATAACTTTTGGCGGTTTTCGTTTACAAACGTATTTGTTGATTATTTTGAAGTTATCATTGTTGGGAGGTCAGGGGACCGATGAACAGTGCCTTTACTTATTACCATGTTTTTTAGCGTACAATGCTGGGCTTGCTGTTTGGAATCGTAGGAATTAATGTAATGCTGTTATGGCTGTGTTCTTTGGATGGCTTAACCTCGATTTGCAATGTGGGGAGGCATTAGGATCTGCAGGTCCAAACTTGGTAACATCACAGTAAATTTGATGCTTTCTTAGCCATGGTCATGAAGCTGATTTGGTAGCTTGATCGAATCTCTGTCAACAGCAGAATTAATTTGCAGGTCGGGAAAACGTAAGATATGGTTGCCTCTGACTAGCAAAAAAGCCCACTTGTTTAACTTGTGAACAAGGCCATAAGAAATAGAAATAGAGATTGATGGTGCATGAAGCACCCATCCCCCCCCCCAAAAAAAAAAAAACCAAAGAAGAAAAGCAACTAGAGCGTCATAGCGTGATTTGAAAGCGTGGAGTAAAGGAATGCAAACAACAAATTGAGGGATGGAGTTCCAGGGTTGAACAACCCTTTCCGTGAAAAAGTGAAAGCGAAAGTTGGTAGGTAAGTATCATGTCGCCACGATGAAAACGATCACGAATGGAGGAAAGTCCAAGTTTACGTAGGCGATCGGAATAAGGTAAGGAACGAATAGTGTGACACCATTTGGTAAGGCGATGTTGGCAGTTTTCGAGACGATTAAGTGACTAAAAATTGTAGGGACGACAAATTTGGGTGCAATAAGGAACGTATTTGGCCGAATATTAAAGTATGTGTACTGTATGCATCTTGGGGGGCTTTTTGCTTGTCAGAGGCAACCTTACCCTATGAATCTCAGTCCGTGACTCACTTCCTTTTTGGGTTTGTGAAGTTTAATCCATCACCTGTTGTATTAATTTGTCCCTTGACAGCCTCCACCTCCTTTTTTAGACTGATTTTCAATGACGTTTTGCATGCTCCATTTCCATGATCTTTTTGTGATCCTTCATCTCTGTTTTAATTTTTTTTTCTAAATTACATAAAATTACCAGTCTCGCTCTTTATTAATTATAAATTTACGAAAGAAAATTATTTATGGGGCAATACCCAGAACCGACGAGTAAGTTTTCGAGTATATTTATTTCAAACATTTTGTTTTGGTAGCCTATATACGCAATTTTCTTTATCACATTAAACGAGATGGGTGTCTCTAGGACTGTTTGTCGGATTTAAAACCTGTGTACGTATGATGTGAACGGTAGAACACAGTTTCGAGGAATTGGTTGTTTACCCAATCAATGGAATGAAATATTTACGCCAGAGGCACAGACATGTTTTTAAGAACACACGTGAAAAATAAGTGCATTAGTTGTGAATAAAATTTGCGGCATTTGGGGATGACTTGCTGTCAGGCAAGGACCCATTCTGTGGTCTCAGTAATGTCACGCACCTAGTGGTTTCTTCTGAAAAACATGTGGCTCCCTATCCTCAAGAAAGGTAAACTGGAAGCTCTGCGCTGTGAAGCATTATACTTACAAGAAGTCCAACAACGGCGGAGGTTTTTACACAAGGAACGGTATGTTGCAACCTGTATATCACTATTTATCACTGCATAAGTAAGGGGCCGAACACCAACCCATGGGGCACCCCACCTTCTTGTACCGTTCCTATATTCTTAGGTCATTGTATTGTGTCGCGGTTCTACCAAATAGAAGTTGAAATGGAAATCCAAATAGAAGGAAGACAGTGCAGATACCGTCTCGCATTTGGCTCTACAAGTTGTTACCACTAAATCAACTTCCAACTTCCTCTAGTTTTAATTCATCCAGAATTATCTGGAATAATGTAGTGATAGTGGCTGGGTCATTCAGTGTTTAATTTTGTTTTTTTTAAACTATTGTGTGCAGTGATAAATACGTAGCTGCTGAGCGGATGGTAAACCGTTATGTATGTTCACATAAATAAGACACTCGTTTGTTTTTAAATTTCTGTTTGTACCACCTGAATATTAAGTTTAATTTAACGAATCTTTATCGCTTCACCGTTTGTGCGCTCCTTATTCGTCCTAAATAATTAAAAACAGGAAAAGTACTCCCAACTTAACGTGAAGATGGGTTTCTACATGTGCTAATGGTAAAATGTAGGGTGCGATAATTTAATGCAGTTCCTCATTTTTTTTCCTGAATTGATAGCCTATAGTCAGTGATTCCTAATCTTAATTATGGGAATCGATTGCTTTGAACAGATGGAGAAAAGTCATAATCAAATCTGAATTGCTCAGTTAAAATCTAATTATTGTTCGTTGGAGGGTTTTGTTCAAATCTTCGATAGCAGTTTGATCATTAACAAATTCGGATGGCGATCAGTTACAAAAGCTTAATCGAAAACCATGTGATGTCATTAATAGATTGCCAAATTTCGTATTATTTAAATTGGAGATTTGTTGAAATAATGACATTTAATTTAATGCTTTCGGAAAGCAAAAAACAGTAACAAGCTCTGTTTTCAATGTCCTTGTGAAGGCCATCTTCGATGAATTGTGGTAATTGTATTAGATCTTGTCAAGTTGAGAATTTGTAGTAACAAAACAATGTTAAAGCATCGTAGTGAATCATACTTGTGACAATTTTCCACTAAAACACTTCACTGAATCAAGGGTAAATGTCCTTATCACCGTGACAGAATCAAGGTTTAATTAATAGTAGATCTTAGTCGTTTTTTTTTTTCTTTTTTAATTCATTATATCACGTTTAAACTACTTCACTCTAGATCATGTGTTCTGAGTCCAGCTGATTTATCCAGCTAAATGTGTGCAGTGTCTAGCAAATACATCAAATGAGATAACTCGACTGCACAAGTTATAGGCAATGCGTGCATTTATCCACAAAGATAAATATGCCAAAAATACACCTTATTGGATTTATACAATTTATAGGCATTAGTTGGCTTTACGGATGGTTTGGTGGACTAAGTTCATGGAAATTCTCCTGCATGTGTTTCTGAACCTTTTCTCACCTTTTCTACGTGATACAGATTGAGACTGAAACAAATTAACACTTACTGATATGACGTATCAGTTAGTGTTAATTTGTTTCAGTCTCAATCAATATCCGTATAATGTTGGAGTACGATGTATCAGTATACATCTCGTATGATTAAGGGTTAATTCGTTTCAATCTCAAGCCATAGAAGTTGTGGGAAAAAGTTCACACATAGAGGAATTTGCACGAATGAACTCCACCAAAGCATCAGTAAAGCTAAGTGACGCCGGTATATTTTCAAGGCCTTTGATAAGGTATATTTTTGGCGTATTTATCGTGGTGGACTTGTACTCTACTTGTGCAGTCGAGCTACCTCCTTGATGTATTTTGTAGACACTGCTAAATTTCTGCTGGCTAAATTAGCTGATCTCAGCTATATGATCGAAAGTGAAGTAGTTTAATATTGATGAAATGTTGGAATTAAAAATGAAAAAAAATTGGATTTTATGCAGATCATTGCAGTGTGTACAAAATCTCTGCATACCTTAAAAGTTGAATTTCAGCAGTTTATGGATCCCCGCTGTATACAGTAGTCCATTTCAGAGCTTATCGAAGGTTTCTATTTCTGCTCCAGCAATGGGATTTAGACACTCAATCCATGTTCAAAGAAAGTATAGGTTTGTTTTTCAAGTGCTTAATTACTATATTCAGTGTTGGCATATCAGTAAAGCTGCACGAAGTATTTTCACTACTATCTCAAGCAATTGTAGCTGACATGTGGCTTTAATCCTTCAGCTTTCAATGGCATAACTGATTTCAAAGCAAGATCGTAAGCCCTACACAGTTGCTTACATCGCATACCACACCTTGTATAATTTAGAAGATACACATTGGATGAGCTAAAAGTGACAAGACAACCAACCCAAGATTAGTTTGAACATGAAAAATAGGCAATGACCCCTTTTCTCAAGTTGTTGCATATTAAGTCCAAACGACGTACAAGTAGGTTAGCAATTGTATCTTCCCGAGTTCGAGGCAGAGTCATTAGGGAATTTCCTAAATTCACCAAACAACTCTGGGCCCGGAAAAAACCTGTCAATTCCACCAAAAGTGATCTCACGCTCAAGTCTTTTATGAACGGGTTCAATGCATGTAACGTTGGATGTTTATGTACGTTCATAATGCTCACCATAAATTACCTGCTCCCCCAAGATGCTCACCAGTCATACTTGCATTATTAAGGCCAGTTGCTAACCAAGATTAATGTAAATACCGGCCGATAAATACATTTCTTTCTTTTAACCCTTTCACACCTGATAAAATTTTGGTGAGTTTTTTAATGATAGTTAGGTCAGACACGGGGTTCAAGCTGGCATTTAGTTGGTTTGGAGAGAAGCTGAGTGGCTGGGGGCTTACTTTTTGCTCCATCTTGTGGCTCAGTGGGCACGAAAAGGTAAAATGAGTGATTTGTTACCTACTTATAGCTTAGCAGGGATCCTCTGTGTGACGACAGTGTCCCCATTACGTCAGTCACATATTCATAATAACCCTAGCTAACAACAAGTGCAGGCCCGCCATCTTTGGTCTGTGGATTAAGCGCAGAAACCGCCTCCTGCATTCGATGAGTATGATGCTTCAGCGGTGGCGTCCCACTGACGTCTCGGAAAATTCACCGATGAGTTTATTAACTGTTTTCATGAGGTTGGGTTGGGCTTCATCGCTGAGGTGTTCGAAGAGTTTATGAAAGTAACCATTATTTTGGTTCGTTCTAAATTCTTTATTGGTTTTGTTTTAATTAAAATAAAAGAACACCATTCAGAAGCGCGCGGCCTCGTAAAGCTGTCTCGCTCTTACGTTTTAAATGAATTCGATGCTTTCGTAAGTTGTTTGTCTCACTGAGTGGTAAGATGATTCAGCCCACTTGAACGTACAGTGATTGAACATGGTGAAAGGCCTTTTGGCATATCCACCGTTATTAATAAGTAAGATTGTTCATTACATTTGATCAACAAACGGCTTGTCTTTTTCTGCCAACTTCCTCTTCATTTTTATAAATCTCGTCGAGTATGGTTTGTGATTCAATACACTGGCGAAGTGAGCTCCCTAGAGTAAAGACCACACACATAGTCAGTCATACAGGAGAAAATGTACATTGCTAACCTTCATCCGGTTAACTGGTATCCGTCCACTGCAAGAGGGAAGCGTGAATTACAACGTTGTGAAGCATTGTATCTTGAAAAGGTTCAGTACTACCAGAGATTCTTGAAGAAGAAACGGTAAGCATATTCGGTTTCAATTTTGTAAACAGTAGAGGTCCAATAACCGTACCCTGGGGAATATCACCTTAAGAAGAATGTGGTGCCAACATGGACCCGATTGAATAAATTTTTGTGTTTTTCTTTTGAAAATAATTCATCGAATATCATGACGTAATCATTGTTAAGACATCAAGTGACATAGGCCATTAGGGCTGTGACGGGCAGATGACCAGGTGCGGTTAGTGCTTGTTAAAACCCTTTGACACCCTTTTGATAGATGCATGCCCACTTGAACATGAATATGCTAGTAGAGGTCGTCACCATACAGATGGTTAGAGGTGTGCTTCACGTCATAAAGGTCCTTTGGTTTTTTTTAGCAGGCATTTAAAGTAAAGTAGGCGTTTAAAGTGTGAAAAAAATATCAATGCAAGCCCTATTCGCTCGCTTTGCATTTAAGATATACGGCAAGCCCTCACAATTAAAACGTCTGTGCACTGATAAGAAGCACTTGTTCAACATGTGTACGAGATGGATAACTAAATACGGATGCTAACTTATTTACGTTGCCTTTTGGACTTATATGTTAGACTGCCTGAGCGGGGAATCGAATCCAGGACCTTTGGAACCAAAGGCCGAGGTCCTACCGCTGAGCTTTCTCGTCTTTACAAGATGGATAAATGGAAGATGGTATAGGGAAGTGTAAGGGCGCGTTGTGCAACGACTCGCCTTTGTATTCTCGCAGCTAGCTAGAATTTAATCACGATGGCAATGGTGTCTTTGCCATGGTAACAACGCTTCCTGGATTAGCTGAATCCGACGTCGTTCGAGTAAATGCTTTACGTCTTTTTATCCGCGACAATAAGATAAAGAATTTCTCCTGACTAAATTTTCCTAATCCCTTCTAAACTCGCACTATTGACTGTTTTCTTTGCGAGTCGACAGAGCCAGGACCGCCGCCATGTTGGAATCTCAGATGATTTCCAGCATCTAGCTACGAGAATGCAAGAGCGAGGCGTTGCGTAAACGCGCCCTAACGGCAATTGAAAACGGAAAGCTAAACCCAAGCTTTTATTCATGATTTGCAGGTAGGAGCTGGACACGTGGTTCAAAATTGTCAGTTTCGGTTTTGTCCAACAGTGATCTCTCTGGTAGCAAATCTGAGAAATCTAATGATAAGAATAATAATACAATTTTTAACCTGCTTATGGGTATGGAAACGGAAGGGATTCACCACTCACACCGCCCCAAAAGAAACGTCGACGTCGGTATGTACGCGTGAGATGGTTGGATAGGTCAATACCCCTTACAGCTAGTTTAAACGAATTTAAATTTGCGGATGAGACAACTGCACCAGGTAGGGAATTCCAACTCTCGATAATTCGATTTGAGAAAAAAAAAACTTCTACTGTCAGTTTTAAAGGTCTGTCTTTGTTATTTAAAGTTATGACTGCGGGTGAAACCCGTCGTGGAAAGTGAGAAAAAAGGGAGAACAGTTGGGAGAAGATCGTGAAGTATTTGGTATGTGAGTACCCAAGTCAGCAGAAAGCCTACACAGTTCTAGTGGTTCCAGAACCAATCTATGTGACCTATCTCCAGTCAGCTATTGGGCGTAATTCTGGATAGAGCAGGTAAACGCACATTGGACCGATTCTAAAAGGTCAATATCTTTAAGGAGGTATGGCGACCAGACCGAGCTAGCATATTCCAGGGTCGGTCTAACATAGACCATAAAAGCCCAAACTCTGGTTTCAGTACTTGTTTTACAAAAGCTTCTATTGACGATGTGCATTCTTTGAAAGGCTTTAGAAACAATGCAGGAGCAGTGATTAGAAGGCCTCATGTCCGAGTTTAACAGGACACCCAGGTCATTTACCGATGATTTGCCCTCGATCAAGGGTCCGCTTATATAATACTCTGTTGGACCAAGTTGCTTTGCACTAATAACTCTACTCAACGTGACCAAGACCAAGATTCGGTTTTGGCTCAATCCAAGCTCATAACTACTGAACATCTAGAGAATTATGCAGCAAAGGTTTTACGTTAGGTACCAGCAGCAAGGGTTATTGCCCCAGCCCTTGTTAGGATGGACCTCAAACATCAACTGAGGATCCAGGCCTTGATCGCAGTATTTATAAATTCTTATGCAGGGATCATGCAATGGAAATGGGCTGTGTGAAAGAGGCAGCCCATTGGTTAAGAAATCTACGCTTTATAAGCCCTCATCCCGAAGTCCCATGTCATGCATGTCAACAAAAGCGTTCAAATGGTTTTAGCGAGCGTTAACGGCTTCTGGTTATCAACCAATAATCACTAACCAACAATCACTTTAAATCTGCAGCGCAATAGGCTAATCATTGTTACGTCGCAAAGAGGCCGGCAGCACTAGGACCCCTGTAAACAATGAAACACAATCGGTAAAAGTAGGCTGCTCCTGGACGCAGTGAGGACTCCACAAATTCATCAAAGCACAACAAATTTTAATTTTCGAAAGTATGTAACTTTCTTGCTCACCTACAAGATAAAAACAATGATATTTACTAAAAACCACAAACAGTTTTTAGTAAATATCATTGTTTTTATCTTGTAGGTGAGCAAGAAAGTTACATACTTTCGAAAATTAAAATTTGTTGTGCTTGATGAATTTGTGGAGTCCTCACTGCGTCCAGGAGCAGCCTACTTTTACCGATTTTCTCAAGCTCCACAAAATAATCTGTTTATGAATGAAACCCAAGTATCGCCCATGTGTAACAATCACTGGTGTGGTGCACGAGGCTAATAATTGCTACCTGGTTGTTTCATAAAAAAAAAGAAAAAAACAATATGATCTTGAGCACACGGGTGGTGTTTGATGATTTCATGTGTTTGTGGCCGAAGGCGTGTTTCCCGTCGGTGTATTTTTGCGCATACTGGCTAATAAACGTTGATTTTCGTTTGTTTCGCTCACTCAATTGCCACGCTCAAGCATCGTTTTAACAATTATTTTTCGCTGGCGTATCCCGTCTGTGTATTTTTTGCGTTTTTTATATTTAATTGAGTTTCACTAATCCTTTACATTTAATCTTTCAATGGTTTATGCCGGCGATTTATACATCTTTTAAGCAATTATTTTTGGCTGGCTAATAAACCCTGACTGGGTGAGCGAACCCGTCTGTGTATTTTTACGCGTTTGCCAGCCCATCTATGCCAGCCCCAGGCGCATTATACAGAATTGCCACTATACACACATACGGGTTTGCTCACTCAATCAGCGTAGCCAGCCAAAAATAATCGGTTAAAAGATGCAACTAATGGCCATGAGCCAACAGCAAAGCTATAGTATAGGGAAACTAGGAAGTGTTGACCACCTTGGTGAAGCTTAAATTGCATGTATACATCTCCTTTCCCCCCCCCCCCCAACATTTTGGCTTAGGAGAATGAAGACACTATCTGGCAATATTCACAATCGCCTAACTGGCAGTCGGATTAAAATGACGGTATTTAGAAACAAATAATTTCGATTAAAACTAAATTTTCGATTTTGAAGAAAACACGTTCATCGCCTGAAAGGAGAAACAGAAAGCAAACCAATAAAAGTAAAAAAAAAAAAAAAAAAAGCACAACAAAAATCCATGTTGTCCTCACACATACTTCTTCAGAGCACACAGTTCACCAAAAGCTCGTTGTTATTCACAATACATAATCCACGTGGAAAACTTGTTTCACCCGTCGGGCTTGAGGAAATTGTTCAATTTTTAGAGCACAATCTGACCACGTAGGCCTATTCCAAGGTTTTCGTGCGTAACCTGCTTCCTCTCTGTCCGATATATCCATTACAGCTGCCGTCGTCATTTCAACTGGAGCAGGCTCCGCTTTCTTTACCGTTTGGCTGTTTGACCAAAAAAGGTGGGCCTTTGAAAGTAGTGATATCATTCAACCAGGGACAGGCTGCCAAGATAGATAGCTACTTAACTGGACAGCATCATGAATACGTTATTGTTGCATCTTTTTCTCTATAAATGGTGGATACTCTTAGTTTTTCTTGTTCCCTGCACATTCCGTACAATTTTCACAATTTGAATTTTGGCCGCGTTGCGATTTATCGTCAACATGACAAAATATTAATGCTGGGAGGACCAGCTTTTTTCTACCCGAGCTGGTCGCGAGCCGATTATTAAACAAAACTGGCCGTTACCAAATCCCGCTAACCGATCCCAGTTCCCAAGTCACCTAAAACTTGTGATACTGAAGTATGTCTTCATAAGAAAATTACTTTTAAAAGCATTGCATACATCTATAAAATGCACATAATTGTTTAAAAGATATTGGTTTAAAATAATATATAACAATAAGAGACAGTTGCTTGTGGTTCGGACCACTCAAAACCTTAAAAAAACCCTTCAAAAATCCATTCAAAAGCTGGTGAAAAAACGTTCAAAAAACCTTCGAAAAACCTTCAAACGTCAAAATCAGTCCACGAGAAGGGAAAACATCTTCAATTTGGTTCAAGACCGATCTAGCAGGGTTTTAGCTACTGATCCCGATTTCAGTAAATATCGGTTAAAATCGGGTCAATGAAGATCGGTTTTAACGGTAAAGCTCGGTATTGGTAACTGGGATCGCCCCAGCCTTAAAAAATGTGCTTTTATTTGCTCACAGTTAACAGACATTGTCTATTAGTGAGGCCACCTCTTTATAATCACTTTTCACGACGTAAAACAAAACTTTGCATGAACAAGCTGCGATGTCTTGAACCAGCTATGACCACGTTGTTGTTGGCTCTTGGCCATTTTGACACCCTGATGGTTCCTCAACCCCATGACCGATTCCGGATTTTTTTTTATAAACCTTGTTCATAAACCCGTGCTACTGCATTCAAAGTTTGGTTTGGATAGGCCATGTGATTTTTGCGTGATGCACCGTCGAAGATTACATTGGAGTGTCTTCATAGCAAAGCCTGTAGAATGGGTAGCTGTATTCTCCATGGAAGAATGAGAAGTGACAGGGGCCGACGGCACTGAAACTGCCACTGGAGGCTGGGAAATATAAGCTACAAATTGGGTTGCGTCATCGATCGGGCAAAAGGCAGTATAAGACATCAGTGGCATATCCCAGGGATCCATCGTAGGCATCTTTGCGCCGTTGTATCACCAGGTTAACCCAATTGCAGTTCGTATCTTTCCAGGTGTTTCCGTTCAAAGATCGGGCTTGACCCAAAAGCACTTGCGGCCCTGGACGCCTGTGGACTCGTTTGAGTCCCTACGGTCTCTGTTGTGACACCTTGTGGACTTTGGCCTCCAGCATTATGGCTTCTGAAGAATGGTGTTAATGTCCTCTTCCTCGATGTTGACGTCGTCTTGAGTAAGGTCTACTTCCCGATAGTTAGGGAGATAGGTGAAAAAATAGTGCCTTTTGTCATAAAAGCATGAAAATTGGTAGAAAACCTCCTTGTAATCTCTTAATAAAACCTAGGGATGGGGCCACCTGAAATGGGGTTCAGGGTAGCTGTGACGCCATTTTTCAAAATGGTGGACTAAAATTGCAGCAGCCACACCAAAAAAGAGACGTAAAAGTTAGGCACATACCATATCGCCCTTAATTCTATGGCTCACACATTTCAAAGTAAACGTTACAAAGGACCAATCTGATGATTTATTACATACATATTATATTTTATGCAAAAGCGATTTCGAATAAATTACTTCTGTAAGTAATAAGCAATGCTGAACACTGGTTACTACTTCACAGTTACAGTTACAATGACACAAAGCTCTGCATTTTAAGGCTACCCTTAAACGTTTGCATCTTGACATCATGCAGCCTTTTTTTAATCCACTGTGTAGTAGTTCATGCAATGACCTTCCTGCTTCTGGCAGTGTTGTCCAAAACGGCTTCCATTCTTCAGAGTATGTCCAACCCCAGTCACCAGGCGAAGGGAGGTTTTATACTGCAATCAGTGTCTCTTCTCTATATCTCAATTAGCTCAAATGGCTTTATTCTCTTTAAATGCTTTTCCCATACATATCCTCCTTGGTACACTTCCATTCTTGTGTGTTCCACTAAGGTGGCCTTAGTTGGTGGAGTAGCATCAATACTGCGTCTATTCTTCACAAAACAAGCGTTCGACATGCCTGATCAATATCTTCCTGAATGCTGGTCCTGTCATACAGCAATATGGTTATCATTTCTTGGACATGCACTCGTCTGAGATATCCGAAGGTTCTGCAGAAAGTTCAAGGAACATCTTAGTTGCATCCAACATGAACATTTTCCCCTTGTTGCTAATGATGAAGTAGCATCACATCCTGTGAATGCGTGGAACATCGGTAAATCTCAAGACTTTTCAACACCAAGTGATACAGCAATTTTATACGCAGGAATGTAGCGATACTTTTGGCCTGTACCGAATGCAACCTGTACATCGCCTAGCTTAGGCAGTGATGCATTGGTCAGTACAAGTACATCTGTATCAACTGTACGCACTAGAATCATTTTAATGCTTTTTTGCACGGTATCAGCTGTGTGGAGCAATATGCGGGTATCCGCTTCCTCGTGGTCATAAAGAGCCATATTGTTACTATCCATTGCCGGGCAGGGCAAAACATCTTTCCCAAAAGTACTTACTACCTGCTTTCCAAACATGGCAAGACAAGTGAATGCTTTGCGTGAAAACTAAATAACTAAGTTTTATTTTCGTCAACATGAAGAAACTGTGCCCACTGTGTTGTTGAAGGTCTTAAATGTAGTTTGCTTCAGTTTTTTTATGTTACATACACCATCCAGTATAACTGCAACAGTCTATGGTGTTTCAGGGTGAATACCAAGACAGCTTTCTAGGTAGAGCAACAGCTAGGTCGGATTTCTGTTCAGTTTGTAATCTGTTGCATTGTGATATGGAAGAAGGTGATAATGGATTTTTATGCTTGAAAAACGTTTCTAGATCACCACCACGTGTCTGGCAAGCTATATACAGTCTGGAAAAAAAACTGCAGTCCTTTTGCAAAGACGAGACTCCTAGTTTTGTTTTTGATGCCTTGGGAAGGAATGGTTGAAATGGATGGAATTCATTCTCGGTTAGGGGGGTGTATTAAAGGCTTTTTTTCGTTACAGCAGTCATTCCCTCACAAACTATTTGTACTGTCGGTTTCCTTTATCTTCAGTATTGAGTATTGAAGCCACAGCAGTTGAGTCAACAACATGATGTGTATTGATTGATGATTCATCAAGGAATGGGCTGCCCATTTTTTCAGTCTGACTGTACGCTTATTGAGTTTTCATGATGATGTGAGTTTTCATGATGATGTGTGTGTGATGTGTGTCTTCCCTTCGCTTTGCCAACTAGAACTGAATTCGGCAATTAATCTGGCAGTTTCAGGTCCAGCCACCATCCATTTTTCGTGGGCTTCTGGGTTCTGGGTCAATTCAACTGCTCCTCCATCCCCTTTAACAGCAGCACTATTCTGCCGACGTTCCTGATCAATAGCCATTGATGAGAATGCTCTCCCGCTGTTACATACTACAAAATAACCATTTTCTAATCCTGCTGCTGTATCTTGGTATTTTCTCAAGACTGACCAAGTCTCGGATATGCACTGGAGCCCATTTTGCGTAGTTGGTATGGTTAAACACAAAGAAACATGGGGTTAGTTTTGTCAAACTCTCTATGTAAAGATTGCAATTTCCTTCCCATAGTGACCTAACGCACATTAGAAGGATGAGTTCCAACGTATCAGAGATTTACCAGTAACTGAAACAGAGGAGAGTCCATGCATCTTTGAGTGCACTAGCTGTCATTCTTCCACGTTTTCACCAGAGCCAATAAGTTCTATGTAATTATTGTAAGCCTTCTTCATCAGGCTGCACAAACAGCTAGCAGCTAGACATGATGGGCATGTCTTGTTCTGGTTACGTGGGATGCAATAATTTAAAGAATGATTCGCAGTTCTTGCAGACATAATCTCAGCCTTGACTAAAGCTTGAACCTGTCTGGCCCTTCAAGAATCAGAGCTACTAATGAAAAAAAGGGACTGAGGGAGGGCTTTGACTTGACTATCTTCTTTGACGTTATACACTCGTCTTTGGTTCTATTTGAAACATATCCCTCCTGATTAATTTGGTAGCATTACAATAGCTTCATCGTCACGATCCTCTTCACAAAATCTTTTCATAGCATATCCTATAACCAAATCAAGTGCTAAGACCACATCACGACCTTGTTTGGTTGCTTTCAAGTTCTCAAAATTTGCCAGTATTCCTGTTTTAAAGATTGTACTATGAACGTGGTACTGAATACCTAGCTGTTCAAGGCGATCTGAACACAGTTTTGAGAGATCTGTTTGTTTAAAGAATGGAATAACTTCAGTGTCTGTTCTTGCCTCCTCAAGGTTCGACAGCAGTTCTTCAAGGAGACCAAAATCATGATTTATTGTGTCCATACAGCTACCTGAATCAGCCGATATGTTGTATAAAGCAGCCAAACAACGCGCATGGTACTTCGTGTCCTATGCAACCAGATCATTTGTTAGTTTGCAAGTAGTCTCTCGTCTTAAAGCTCCATGGCACATTTACAAACACGGGCATCAAAGTGGAAGGTTAAAGCGTCATGAAGTCTCTTTGACTGAGGAAAAGACATCTCTTTCCCTGATACTTCATGAGTATTGCTTAAGCGAGTGTACTCTTTGAAGTACTTTCCTCACCAACTAGCTTTCTTCTTCTTAGCTCGTTTAATTAAACTTAATGCAACATGACTTGTGACACTTGGCTCCATGTTCCCGCAGTCTCGCAAACACCATCTCTGTCATCGAGCCATCTTATATCTATATTCTTAATTCGTGGAAATGAATTATGTTATCAGCCAAAGTATTACCTCCTCACCCAGGACTAACACCTGTATGGCAGGAATCTGCAGGGCACTTCAGGGACTCATCAGTTTCTTTTCGACACAGCGCACATATTATCTAACTTATTGTCAAGTCAGGCTCACAGTCTACTGAGTATTTTTCAGTGGCTTAACTAAGTTGTGTATTTTTTTTATCACCATTGTAAGTTCTATACTTTAACTGTAGCCCAGAAAGCAAGGAAATAAATAGTGAGAAGCCCTATAAAAAAATTATATTTGTTACACTATAATTAAGATTTTACTATTATTTTATAATTTTTTAGCACTGCTTTTCCATAAAACAGTTCCCAAGGGTGGAATTTTTGAAATTTTTGGTGGCCCCACCTCTAAATCTTCAATTTAGAATATACAGTGACACCCTACCAAGTTTCATGCTTTTATGACAAAAGGCACGATTCTTCCCTTTTACTACACATATCTACCTAACTACGAGGAGAAATTGGAGCCAGGACAACTGGAGGATTGGATGCCAGCTTTCCCCCGATCGCCTCTACAGGAATATTGGCCGATGGGTCGGTGACCATGGTAGCTGACATGACTTCCTTCCTTCCTTTTTGGTTTGCGTTGGTTTATGTGTATGGAGAGGGGGGGGTGTAGGAAGGGGGTGTTTCACTTCGGCTTGTATATTTGAAGTGGTGTTGTACACGTTGCGGGTTCTGTCGTAGTTCAGTATACTTTCATATTATACTGGCTCATCGTTAAACCGGAGACTAGCATTTTGCTTTATCAGCAGGAATTATTGTTATACGTGGGTTGTCACGTAATTGTTGGATTTTTTTTCTATTATGACGAATTGATATTTTATGGCTCCTCATTGGTTGGTTACCGTGCAAAATGTGAATCATAACGGAACATATACTTCAATGAGATGTGGATGTGAACTTAACGCTGCTTCGAAGTTGGCAGGAAAAAAATTTAAAAAAAAAAAGAAGAAAAAAACAGCAAACATCAGTGGGTTTTAAACTTCAATCATTGCAAGACAGGGTGACCTGTAGATAATCCTGTCTGATTAATAAATAATCCATTTGGTTTCGTCAGTAAGTTAAATCTCTGCACTTTTAAATTACGTGTAAATTTTACGCTGTGTGCTGTAATTTATGGGTAATGTGTTGGTTTGAGGTTTGAAGAAGTGGACTACTTGAAGAAGGAAGGAGAAGAAATAAAGCTGATTACATTTTGTAAATGCATTATGAATTTGGCATCTAAAATGAGCCTATTTGCTGTATATACTTCAGGTGGTATTCAGCAAGTGGCTTCGTAAAGAAATTTCCTGACACGAATATGAAAAAAAAAAACGAAACTTCATTTCTAGAAAACGTAGAAAAACACTTCTTGTGACAATTATTTAAAAACAAAAGCAGGGTGACATTGAAAACTGGCGATCATTTCATGCCATGAACGAAATGATTTCTACGCGAGAATGAACATTGGAGTTCTTTACATTGGTGTAGCACGATTCCCATTGCCTTAAACGTGAAAAACCTTTTTGGCCATTATTCCTAGGCAACATGACTGATCTTGGATTTTCTTTGCTTAAAACCATCCCCTCACATGTCCCTCTCACCATACAAAGTGTCATCCTGTTCGGTCAAGCCGTCTCGGAGGAGATGGATGACAATGAAAATGAGTTCTCCGGCGAGCATGAAGCTTCGCTCCAATTAAGGATTCTGTTGGTGTTATCTTATAAGGGTTTTTGTCTATGTAAATATGAAGCATGCCTGGCTGATCCTGTTTACATTTATAAGCGATATGTAAAGTGTTATTACCGTTAGATAACTAATTCGTAAAATGCGTTGAGTTTCACAACGGAAAAAACACAGTAAATAAACTTATAAACATTTCTTTTCTGCCAGGGTGAATATAGATAAAAAAAAAAATGGGGGTCTAGGGTGAGCTTCCGCTCCAAGAGCTCGAGGCAAAGACAATGTTTTTATTGCTTCTTAATTCAACTTCAGTTTGATTTTAATTAGTAAAGAAAACTTTGGAACAGCGGCTTCAAAAAGCGTGGGCGTACTGAGGACATGTACGAGTCTGCCTCGCTCGTACATTTTGAATGACTCTAATGTTTTCACAAGTATAGGTTGTTAGTCTCTGTACTCGCTGATAAAATTATTCCGAGCGTTTGAATCGTGTACATTGCCAGAAGTTGATGAGAGGCATTTGCAATTGTCTGCATTTATTAATAATTTAAAGGACCGTTTTCGTGCTCAAGTACACGATTTTCGCTTATTGCCTACCGCATCCTCATTTTAGTACTACCCGTGGACCAACACGCACTTGGTTTTAAACTGAGCGCATCGAAGTGGTGAGCAAGATCCGTCGAGTAAAGATCGATCTCTTTTTTTTTTGGTGGTACGGGGGAAAATGTACTTTGCTAGCATTCATAACATAGACTGGTACCCAAGCTCAGATAGAGGAAAGCGTGAACTACAACGCTGCGAAGCCTTGTATCTTGAAAAGGTACAGTACCGTCACAGATTCTTGCAGAAGAAACGGTAAGTATGTTAATTTTCGATTTTTGTAAGTAGTAGAGGTCCAATAACCTTGCCCTGGCAAATGACAACTTAAGAAAGTGTGTGGTATCAACATAGGCTTGGTTACGTCAATTTTTACACTTTTCTTTTAGAAAAGTAGAGTCATCGAATATTTTGAAGTTATTATTGTTAGAGGTTCGAGTGACCGAACAGTACTTATTGAAGTAGGAGCAGCATAACCGAGAGCTGGTAGGGCTCGGCGGAATGTCCCTGATAAATTTACTGCATGTTCCTTCTCTCGTTGTGGGTCGCGGATTATACGTCCAATTGTTGAACGACTGATCGTAACTATTTTCTAGGATAACGCACGTTAACAAATACGTGGCCCTGGTTTTAATTTGAGAATATACCTTCATAATTCCTAACTACAATTAACCAATGGGAAGCCATTAAATGGCAGGTGCCAGCCAATCACGCGTCCTTAACACCGATTAAACAACACGGTGTTTTATCAGATTAAATGGAGAGCCTCACCCCTCCATCTTGAATTAGCGATTGACTCGTCTGGTATCCTGGTTTCCGCCTCATAACGAAACCAGGAATGAACTGCACTTGGTAGGCCTGAACCAATTTCTAAACGTATACGACGTACCTGATAGTCAACTGACACATTATTTGAGTTCCCGGACATGCGCGTTTATTCTTGGGTTACCATGGTGACAGAAGATAAGCTGCAGCCCAAGCACGTTATGACGCTGTCCTTATAATCGCCGCTGCTATGTGAAGTGTAGCGGTAAAGGCAACCTCCAGTATGTAAATATAATGCAGAATTAACCGGAAACAGAAAGAATAAATTAATTATATAATATGTTGCACAACTTAGTATTGTTACGGATCATATTCTATTTTAAATCTAAGAAACAACATTTTCATTAAAAATTAAACACGTATTTACTTTGGCTGAAGCGCTATGAAGGGGATTAATGTACATCCTACGAGTTGTCTGCTTGAGTTACTTTTGTTTTCGGCACGTCTAAGATCGATCGTTGGGGAAACATAACTACTTTATTCATGGTGGCGGCGGAGGTAGAAAATATAATTCCTATAAACACTTGACGAATCAGTGAGTGCATCGGGCAACAGTATGTACACTTTCATAAATTCGTGCGCACAAGAATTGTGAATTCGAATGGGGAAACCACTGCTTCATTATGGAAGTTGAAGTGGTGCTTAAAGGAGATGTTATGTTCTCGTTTTAAATACAGCTCGAGCGTAGCTTAAGTATCGATAAAAAAAAAAACTGCGCTCTTGTGATACTGACAAATAGGTGCCGAAAATGTCACTCGGGATACGATTAGTCCAAGCATGTGGTAACTTTGCGTGCAAACAATGGTGAATGGCCTTGGAGCGCGGAAGGGTGATGACTGCTTCAAGCCGAAGCCGCTGTGGTAGAAATCATGTGTCTGGGGTCCTGGATCAAATCCAGTTCATGGTGTGCTGGAAAATTATTGCCTCTCAGCCTTGGTTTGGTAATATAAGATTCTGGCACTCCTGAATTAACTGGACTGTAACTGGGAAGTGAAACATACATTTTCTCTCCCAGACTATCTTGTGACTAGGGATGAAATATGACGCGACGGTTACAGCACATGCATTCCCACTGGTTTTAGTCAGTGGCGTAAATAAATATTTTTTTAGGGGGGGGGGGGGGAAAAAAAAAAAAAAAAATTTTCCCCCCCCCCCCCCCCCTTCAGTCTCATTCATATGCCCCGTTTTACGCCCCCATAAGCATGCTGCACCAGAATAACGCCAGATTGGGGGAATGTTTTATAAAATACTTAGTTGATACGTATGTTTTTTGTTACAAAAGTTTTTTTCAGTGACGTTGTCTTTAGCCCCGCTTCCCCTCCCCCTCCCCCCACCTGTATACGCCACTTCCTGCCGTATGTTAGTAACACATTTCTTACAATCTCACCATAACACATTTACTGATGTTAAAACATCACAAAAATGGTCATGTCTCCTACGTGGCATTTGCGTATAATTACTGAACTAAGGGTAAACCATTAAGTAATTATGTTCCCGTAGACATGAAGTACTTTCGTTTTTAAGTTTCAGTTTATACAATTTAAATATTTAAATTTAAATTTTAGTTTCCCTTGATTTTTCTTGCTACGCTCTGTGCCTTACCTCGTCTCTTTTCAAGATCTTTAAAATAGGAAAAGTTCTTTTAACGTGAAGAAGCGGGGTCCTACGTGGGGCTCTTTCACAAATTCATCGAACAACTCGGCGCTGAATTGCCCCACTTACGAACAACTTTGAGGAGGTGGGGCTTCAGCGCTGAGGTGCGAGTTGTTCGATGAGTTTATGAAAGTGCCCATCGATTACTGTGTGTCGTAGGCAGCTGAATCTTATTCCCAACAAGCTCTTTGGCTCCTTTTTTTTGTTAGGTTTTTTAAATTTTAATCCATCACCTGTTGTATTAATTTGTCCCTCGACAGCAGCTACCTCTATTTTCAGTGACATTTTCAGTGACGTCTGCATGACCTTACAGATTGTTCCATCAAGTCGCGTGACCTTTCTACAGTTTTTCAACTATTGTTGTTTCACACTCAGTGAAATGCTATTAAGTATTAATACAAAGCCGTTGTTGGTGTGGCTTCCCTCCTGTTCACATTAGGTGTGTTCCGCTACTTCCGTGGTCATGGTCAGTTGAGAAAACAAGAAAATTTGATAACGCTGTTGCTAGGAAACGTACGTCCACTTCTTTTTTCAAGAACAATAAAATTATA